>DWCF01003079.1:0-21002 GCA_018230265.1 Delias oraia | reverse complement strand
TTGGAGTTAACAGATAATGGTGACTGTCAATTAATTATAGACAAATAATTTGCAATAAAATAAAATTGCGACGATAAGATCTAAGCTATCCTATCTCTCAAGTTGGACCAAACTGCATATTGCGTGCAAATTTGAACGAAATCTGTTAAGCTGCTTAAGATTCCATTGAGGACAAACATTGTGACACGAGATTTATATATATTAAGATCTACTCGTTGTATTCTCCTATTGGTTTTTTTATGAGTTGGTATTTTATATATTTATTTATAAAAATCTTGTTTTAGTTCTATGCGGTCCACCTGGTTCTGGTAAGACAATGACGCTGTTTTCTGCCCTACGTGCTTTACCTGATATGGAAGTGGTAGGACTAAACTTTTCTTCTGCTACCACGCCTGAACTGCTGCTGAAGACTTTTGACCACTACTGTGAATATCGCAAAACACCTAACGGAGTCGTATTAGCACCTGTTCAAGTAAGAATAAGTTTTTTAATTTTATACAATAATTCCATTATAACCCCCTATTTTCAGGATTAAGATAATGTATTAATTACTATTTATTTAAAAAAATACTGGCTTATTCCGGCAAACGTTATTTTGTCACATACATTATCAAGGAGTAATATCCCTATTTACAAATAAGAATTGATCGTAGAAGGGTGAAAATTTAGAGAAATAAATAAAAAATAAATGTTAGGGGTCGTTAACCCGTGTCACTCAAGGGTATAAGTTAGTAGCCGATTCTCAGACGTACGCAATATGCATACAAAATATCATAAGAACCGGTCAAGCCGTTTCGAAGGAGTATGGCAACCAACACTGTGACAGGAGACTTATATATTATATATTAATTTACTCAAATAGAAAACAATTTATAATATTATCTAGTTTAATATTAAAATACTTTTTCAGTTGGGTAAATGGTTAGTGCTTTTCTGCGATGAAATAAACTTACCGGATATGGATCAATACGGCACTCAACGCGTTATTTCCTTCTTAAGACAACTTTTAGAGCACAAAGGATTCTTCAGAGCTAGCGGTACGATAATTTATATGTAATTTTTAAATAAAATTACATTGGTGAAATTTACTTTATTATGTACATTGTTTCACTCGTCGGCTATATAACTATATTGAGATGATTCTTTTTCATAATAGATCATTCTTGGGTACATTTGGAGCGCATACAATTTGTGGGCGCATGTAATCCTCCGACGGATCCGGGCCGTAAGCCTTTGTCGCATCGATTATTACGTCACGTTCCCGTTATTTACGTTGACTATCCTGGAGAGACATCTCTTGAACAGGTATCGACTAATTTTCTTAAATATATTTGTTAATAATAAACTCCCTAAATATTATTCTAAATGAGTGTTTCTCGACCTGTGGCCCACGGACTTCCGGGGCTCTATGAGTATAAGTATGGGGTCCGCGGTGTCATCTATAGACAATACATAAATATTAAATTCTAGTCTTTTTTTATAGTATAGCGTACAACGGAGCAGGTAGGTCTCCAATATGGTAAGAGAACACCGCCGCCCATGAACAACCGAGCCACAGTCCGCGCATTGTTTGTGTTGACGGCTTTTTTAAGCCGCTTAAGCGGCGGCACTTTTATACCTAATCTGATTAATTTTGCTATCCGTGAAAATTGTCCTTAAATTCCTAAGGATCCCTGGCTGAAATAAGTTGGAGATGGCTGTTAATAAAGTATATCAAAATTGTGATTCTCTCTCTCAAAACAGTGATAAAGATAATCCATCGCACAATTTTTTTTTATTTTATTAGTATAGTGTAGTGTGTGTGTGTATATATATATATACATAAATCGTATACGGAGTTATGGTCGGTAAAAAATATAATTCCACTGTAGATTTACGGCACCTTCACTCGCGCAATGCTGCGTATGCAACCAGCGCTGCGTGGTTACGCTGAACCGTTGACACAGGCGATGGTGAAACTCTATCTCGCATCGCAAGAAAGATTCACTCAAGACATGCAGCCGCACTATGTATATTCTCCCAGAGAGATGACCAGATGGGTGCGAGGCATATGTGAGGCTATCCGGTACGTTATAAATATAGCTAAATTTAATATTTAAAAAATTAATTAATGCTACCATTGGCCATCTACTACGGAGACTGCTCCTACTACAGATAAAATATAAATAAATATATCTTATAAATTAAATGAATTAAGTACAAAAGTATATACGATGGAACAGGTCAAAATGGTAAGAATATTATTAAAGAATAATGCAAATATTTTTTTAACGGTATAGCGGACATCGGAGCAGATGGTCTCCTATATGGTAAGAGAATACCGCCGGCCATGGACAACCGCTCCACAGTCCGCACTTTGGTTGTGTGGCCGGCTCTTTACGCCACTTAAGCCTCATTTACAAGGGCCTTAGATAATCTCACTTACTCAGCGAAACACAGTCGGAGCACTAATTCAAGTACAACTACCATTTCATGTTGAGTATATTGTGATATATTATCTTTAATTATATATACATGCCTTTGTTCTTAATATAATTTACTTATTTAGGCCGTTGGACAACCTGTCAGTGGAAGGTTTGTTACGGCTTTGGGCACACGAAGCGCTGCGTTTATTCCAAGACCGACTCGTTGATGATGCAGAACGCCAGTGGACCGATGAAAACATTGATACAGTCGCGATGAGATTCTTCCCAGGTACACAATCCACTTGATAGCGGAAAAGCTTGCATATTTAAAAAAACCTAATTTATAAAAAATATGATCCGTTGATTTTTTTATATAGTAAAGCGGACAACCGTGCCACAGTCCGCGCATTGATTGTGTTGCCGGCTTTTACACCATTCAAGCGGCATATTTAAGGGCTTCGTATAACCTCACTCACTCACTCAGCTAAATACATACAAGTACTGTTTCACGTTGAGTATTCTGTGAGCCTGTGGTATGACTTCGGACGAGCCGGCATAATTAGTGCGTCGACTTAAGCTTCAGCATGGCTCTCCCACGGGAGTGAAAGTATTAAGGCTCTCGCCCGGCCAATGTCAAGCCCGTCCAGAGACCGATGAAACTATAAATTAATATAATTTATAATTGTCCGGATCGGGATTCGAACCCGATACCTATGTTTTCGTGGTAGACCTATTAAACCACTTGGCTACGAGGCTCTCAAAAAGTTAAAAGCTGTTTTTACAGGTATCAACAGGGAACAAGCTCTAGAACGACCTATACTGTATAGTAATTGGTTGAGCAAAGATTACATACCTGTTCAAAGAGACCAGCTTCGTGAATATGTCAAAGCCAGGCTCAAGGTAATTCCATCATCCTGGAGACTAAATGTTTGCTATCATATCTAGTAGAGCGTGGTTTTATAAGTTTAACGTATAGATTACAATCACGAAACTAAATTTTGCTAGCGCCTTTTGGCCGATGCTTTCAATATTATAAACGCTTATAATTTGCAGTGTTATTATATAACGAAGATGATAAACAAAATAAGTTTTCAAATTCTCAGACAAAGCATTTAATTTGTTTTTTAAATCAGGTGTTCTACGAAGAAGAACTCGACGTGCCTCTAGTACTATTCGATGAGGTCCTGGAACACGTATTGAGGATTGATCGTATTTTCCGCCAACCACAAGGACACTTGTTGCTAATTGGAGTGTCAGGCGCTGGAAAAACGACGCTAAGCAGATTCGTAGCTTGGATGAATGGTCTAAGCATTTTCCAGATCAAGGTGTTTTTTATTTATGTTTCAGAATCTCTAAAGATTGTATAAAATTAAGTTTAAACATCAATTAAATTCTACTGTCTTGAAAATCCATAACCGTCACAAACTGCTTTTTCCTTTTCCAGTTTGTTATGAAGTACCAAAAAACTAATTTTTTCATTTGTCAATCTTTACTGACTAGAATATAATGTGTGTCTAAAACTGTCTTTAGGTGCATAACAAATACACTGGTGCTGATTTCGACGAAGATTTGCGTTCAGTTCTACGACGCGCCGGCTGTCGTGATGAGAAAGTTGCCTTTATACTCGACGAGTCTAATGTTCTTGACAGTGGCTTTCTCGAAAGAATGAACACATTGCTTGCTAACGGAGAGGTAATTTTTAATCAAATGAATGTCCTTATAATAGTAAACATACATAAGTTTTAAGCAAAAAAGTGTATTATTAATTTATACATCCATCTATAAAAGCACTGAATCTCTTTTCAGGTTCCTGGCTTATTCGAAGGTGACGAATTCGCCGCGCTTATGACACAATGCAAAGAAGGCGCACAAAGGGAAGGACTTATGCTGGATTCCAACGATGAATTATACAAATGGTAAAATACATTACAAATAATCCAGATACTTCTGTTAAGTTTTTCAATTCAATTTCGAAAGCATTTATTCAAATAGGCTCCATAAGGGCACTTTTGCAAGTCAATCTAGTATAGGAAAGCTACCATTAATTTGGAAGATATACCTCTATGAGAAGAACCAACTAGAAGAACCTCATAGAGTTTATTTTTTGCTGTCGCCAAATTTACAATAGTTGTTTTATTTTATTTATTATATTCTGTTATTTATTAATTATATTATTTTATTGTGTGCTAGTTTAAAAGGTATCAGTTGGTGCTCTGAAGAAGTTTCCATGCATCTTTGTCTTGTATTTATTGGTTTATATAAACTTTCTTCATTAAAGATTTTTTTTACAAGATTCTTGAATTTACATTCTATAAGTTCAGTTATCTCTTTAGGAATTTTATTATAGAAGTGAAAACAGTTCCCCAAGAAAGGGGACGCTTTTGTAAAATAAAGATAGTCCCGACATTTACAGCCAGACCCCACTGCAACATTCCATTCCATTGTTTTAGCTACTATTTTTGAATTTCAGGTTTACGGGCCAAGTTATGCGTAATCTCCATGTGGTCTTCACAATGAACCCGTCATCGGAAGGTTTAAAAGATCGCGCTGCTACATCACCGGCTCTCTTCAATCGTTGTGTGCTAAACTGGTTCGGTGATTGGAGTGATTCTGCACTGTTCCAGGTACATTTTCTACCTAATTTCTAGAATAAAATTTGAATTTTTTATCATTTCAATAACCTGTTTAGTTTTCTTAATTGTTTACAAATTGTAACAATTATTTATAGTTTCTTAGTAACTAATATTAGAAACAAACTACATACAGTATTTTGCTGTTACGGTTATATAACAGAAAAAAAATTATTTATAAAAAAAATTATGATTTTAAAAAATAAATAAATTTTATGATCTTTTGTCATTCTAGTTTACCTAGAATATTATGTAGAAAACAAGCCTAATGAGACTGTTAAATCGAACAGGTGGGCAAAGAATTTACGACTCGCATGGACTTGGATTCGTCAGATTACATTCCGCCAGAGCTATTCCCAGCAGCGTGCAGTGTCGTTAGTCCACGTCCATCGCAAAGGGAGGCAGTAGTCAATGCCTGCGTATACGTTCACCAGACGTTGCATCGAGCGAACACCAGGCTTGCCAAACGGGCTAATCGTACTATGGCTATCACGCCCAGGTAAACAGGTCAAGCACCTTGGAAATTATTAATTCTATAAGGAAAGATGTTAATTAAGAGTGGCTTTTTTAATTAAGATTGACTCGACCTACAACAATGTGATAATTATAAAAAT
Source organism: Delias oraia (assembly GCA_018230265.1). Taxonomy (NCBI): domain Eukaryota; kingdom Metazoa; phylum Arthropoda; class Insecta; order Lepidoptera; family Pieridae; genus Delias; species Delias oraia. The sequence continues at coordinate 15,353 of DWCF01003079.1, read as the reverse complement.
CTAATACGAAATATTAGAATGTTATAACTATAAATTTTTATCAATTTCAATAGGCATTACCTAGATTTCATCCAACAAATGGTGAAGCTTTATTCTGAGAAACGGGCTGATCTGGAAGAGCAGCAGTTGCATTTGAACGTGGGCCTCGGTAAGATTGCAGAAACTGTGGAGCAGGTTGAGGAAATGCAAAAGAGTCTCGCTGTGAAATCACAGGTTAGAACAACTATTTCATTATATTATTTAGATTTTATATATCGGCGCAATCAGTGCGTCACGCGCACCTGCTTCGCCATGGAACCCGTAATAGTGACTCACGAACACCTGTAGGTGACGCCCTTGCGCCAGTCGCGGCTAAAAATCAAATCTGTTATGTCTAATCAAATGTGTTAAGCTGTTAAGGTCGTATGGCCGGCAGCAGATAGCCCTTTAAAAAAAACTTCAAGTCAGTCTAGTGCGACTAATTTGTAGAGTTTTTACTCTTTGGGAAGTTGTTACGCTGTATTACGAATAAACAAAGATGAATGAACTTTTGAAGTTTTCTTTCAACAATGAATCATTGTTATGAACCCATCGATGGTGACGTCAGCTAGTCTGACGTCACCATCTTCAATAACACTTCTGAAGTTCGAGCAGGTTCAAGCAGTTTCTAACAGTAAGGAATCTTTCAGTGACAGCATATTGTACCTTAGATAGTTATTCATTTTTAAATATTAAATAATTATATGGTTAAATCATAAAGTGAAGCAATGAAATTAATCATATTGATAAATATAATTGCAGGAATTGCATGCTAAAAATGAAGCCGCCAATGCGAAACTCAAACAGATGGTAAAGGATCAACAGGAAGCCGAGAAGAAAAAAGTTGAAAGTCAAGAAATTCAGGTTGTACTTCCGCCCATGTAAAATTTGTATTAATATCTATATATATATGACGAACATTAGTCGTAAACAATACATCTAATGTGAACAGGTCGCGTTAGAAAAACAAACGAAGGAGATTGAAGAGAAGCGTAAAGATGTGATGGCGGACTTGGCTCAAGTCGAGCCGGCTGTGATCGAAGCTCAAAACGGTTTGATATTTTTCTATTTCGTAGTTTGGAGCGCAGATCGTTAAAGACATTGGATTTACATTCGTATGACAGAAATTCTACTACACTATTATATTTGTAGATTCTGTTGAAACTGTGACCTTACAATCATGAGGCTTTTTAGAATTGACGTCTTGGCAAATATCTAAATATTATTCACATGTATCCAATGTTTTTGGATCGTTGAAAACTTTTAAAACATAATTTATTATCATAACTTATATAACGACGCTTGCTTATCTTAGTAGTAATAGACCAAATTGGTTCATTATATAATTTAGTTAGTCGAGTAAAATAAAAATATTTGGGTTACAGTAGCAATTATATTTAATTGTTTTGAGTATGTCGAAAATTTTAACTGTACAACATTTGTTTATAATTTAACTTTTTTAATAGATTTTTTAAATAATTGGAATAGTTCTGATAACCAAAACAAAATGCAATAAAGGTACAATAAATTGTAACGGCATAGCCCGATCTAATATAAGTATAACCGAAAGAGATCCTAAACAGCGGTGCGATCGATCAAGAAGCAGCAGCTAGTTGAAGTGAGGTCCATGGTCAACCCTCCTTCCGTGGTGAAGATGGCGCTGGAGTCGATCTGCGTGCTCCTAGAGGAGAAAGGGGACACGTGGAAGGGCATCCGATCGGTTGTTATGAAGGACAACTTCATATCAACTATTGTTAACTTCGAGACTGAGAACATCACGTTAGTTCCCTTGTTAGAGCTGTGAGCTTTCACGGCACCACAACACTGACTTACGGTCGTATTCGACCCTTGGAGTCTGTTTCAGGACTCCTTTTGCAGTGAATGTCGTGGAGGCTCACTGTATTATACGATTCCTGGAATAAAAGTGAACTTGTTTATAGAATGATATCACTGTATATAGCAAGCGATTCTTTCTTGTTGCTCAGTCTCATATTTATTGGCAAAAACAGAGTCATTAGTGCATTGAATGATGTATTTAGAAATGTATGTTAACAAAGTTATAATTATGATTGTATTCTTTACTGTAGTTAAAGTTTATTTTTATGAAGAATGATAGTTAATTTCGGTATTGTAAATACGCTATGCTTGCACGCATATGTGACTGTTGTTATTATGTGAGAAGCGAACGCAGCGAACACAATGTATCGACAACCGTAAGGCGCACTTATAACCCAAGATAATGTCATGTGACTAACACCGCTAAGCATCGTCGTGTAGGAACGTGATTAACAATTGTCAAACGTAACACCCGTGTCATAAGATACAATAACGCCAGGCGCATGTGACACGGCCAGCTAAACCAGCTTTTTGTTTCTCTCTTTTTGTACTCTGTCGCTCTCGCTTGCGGGTGGTGTGCGCCGCGATACAGCCGTGAAGTCGATAAAGAAGCAGCACCTAGTGGAGGTGCGCTCCATGGTCAACCCGCCCGCCCTCGTCAAGGTCGCCCTAGAGTCCATCTGCCTGCTGCTGGGCGAGAACACTACGGACTGGAAGGCCATCCGGGCGGTCATTATGCGGGAGAACTTCATCAACAGCATCGTTTCCAATTTTTCGACCGAGGATATCACGTGAGAAATGCCTAGAATGCTTTTGAACCCTTATCCCATATCCATAAAGTACCAGTACAACTTTAGACTTGACGATTCTAAACTTATCAAACAGTCAAAAGTTGTATCGATATATTATTCTTTTAATAAAATGGCTATTATGTGCATGGAACTTTGAAATGTATATTGTATGTTAATCAAAAATGCATGTGTATACCTGTTTTTTTTTTGTTTGGATTTTTTGTTGCTGTGGGCTCGCTTGCATGGTATAATGGTATCTTTAAATTACAGTTATAAAAACATTTCAACTTCCAAATGTTACTTCCGTAAACAAGATATTGTTTGTGGGCAATATATTGTGTGACATGTTCTGGGGTTGCGATTGTATTACTTTATAGTATTCTCATTTTCTATTTAAGAAAATAGAATATATAAAAATTATATACTTCAGAACTGGTTTGGTTATTAAAAATCTAACTTCTAAGAATCACATTCATTTACTATAGACTGCATGAATGTCTTTGCCAATAAATACTATTCGTCTATTGTAATTATACCTATGAGGGTTTATGAAATCACTATTGGCAGTGTTATTTTGCTTTACTTTAGTTCCAAGTTTGATTTATGTTTGCTATCTGTCAATGTTTTTAATAAGCATCGATTAATTGCTGCGTTTAAAGTGACGTCCATTCCATTTTTTTTTTGGCAAAAGGAATATTGCATGAATTGGTTTACTTGAGTTATTTTGGTTTTGGTTAATTTGAAGCTCACAATTATCGTTTGAATTCGTTTATTTTACGAATATTTTAATAACGCTCATTTTATATATCGTCAGTGACGAAGTACGTGAAAAAATGAGGACTCGGTATCTATCTAACCCTGACTACAACTTCGAAAAAGTAAATCGTGCCAGTATGGCGTGTGGTCCTATGGTGAAATGGGCTATAGCTCAGGTAAAATTTTGATGGTAAATTTTTAAAATATAAAAAAAATACCGACCATTTACTAAGTTGATTTTCAATAGATTGAATATGCTGATATGCTAAAACGTGTGGAGCCGTTGCGTAACGAGCTTCAAGCTCTGGAAGACCAAGCGCAGACAAATGTGCAGGCCGGAGATGACGTTCGCAATTTGATTGCTCAACTGGAGAAATCTATTGCATCCTACAAAGAGGAGTATGCGCAACTCATCAGTCAGGCACAAGCCATTAAAACCGACCTCGAAAATGTTCAAGCTAAGGTGGATAGGTCGATAGCCCTGCTGAAGAGTCTGGTAATAGAACGAGAAAGATGGGAGTCTAGCTCAGAAACTTTCCGTTCTCAGATGAGCACAATCGTAGGAGATGTATTGCTATCAGCAGCTTTTATAACGTATGGCGGATACTTTGATCAACATGTAAGTTTGTCTTATATTGATTTCACTATCATCCATGCTAAATTTTGATAGCCTCGTAGCGTTATGGTTTTAAAAATGTACCATGAAGCGAGAGATATCGGGTTCAAATCTCGGTCCGGACAATTATAATTTACTCGATCTGGAAGGGCTTGACTGTGGCCGGGAAAATGTCTTAATACTGTCGCACCTGTGGGAGAGCCATGCTGAAGCATATACTGACGCTCTTATTTGCCCGACTCGTCCAAAGTGATCCTACGGGCTCACAGAATACTCAGCGTGAAACAGTACTTGTACTGTGTTTCACAAAGTGACTGAGGATGTCGGAGGCCCTTAAAAGTGTCGCTTAAGCGACAACACAACCAATGCGCGGACTGTAGCGCGGTTGTTCGTGGGTGGCGGTGTTCTCTTACCATATAGGAGACCCACCTGCTCCGTTGTCCGCTATAGAATTAAAAATAAATAAATATGTATGACTAAATAAATATTTTTGTCCGTTTCAGTACCGTCAAAATTTGTTCTCTACTTGGACCTCCCACTTGGCAGCCGCCAACATCAAATACCGGCCTGAGATTGCCCGTACGGAATATCTCAGTAATCCGGACGAAAGGCTGCGTTGGCAAGCCAATGCTCTACCAACAGACGAACTGTGTGTTGAAAATGCTATCATGCTGAAGGTAAAATGATTCCAAAGGTGTTATAACATCTATTCCAGCGTCTGTGCCCCTTTTGCGTAATATAACATGAGTTTTTTGCAGCGTTTTAACCGTTATCCTCTCATAATTGACCCGTCAGGTCAAGCAACAGAATTCATAATGAGAGAATTCAAAGACAGAAAGATTACAAAGACATCGTTCCTAGACGATTCATTCAGAAAGAACTTGGAATCTGCGTTGCGTTTCGGAAATCCGCTGCTTGTACAGGTGAGATAAATAAAATGATTGCTGCATTAAATTCTTGAATAGAGCAATTGATTAATTTTCATTTCTATTTACAGGATGTAGAGAATTATGATCCGATTTTGAATCCAGTATTGAATCGTGAACTGCGGCGTACAGGTGGCCGTGTTTTGATTACACTTGGGGACCAAGACATTGATTTGAGTCCGTCTTTCGTCATTTTCTTGAGTACTCGGTAAGCCTAGCCTTAAAATGACAATATTGTAATGGAAATAGAGCCGTTATATAAGTAATTTCTTATTTATAGGGATCCTACAGTAGAGTTCCCACCGGATATGTGTTCGCGTGTGACTTTCGTTAATTTCACCGTAACGCGCTCTTCGCTTCAGTCACAGTGTCTGCACAGAGTTCTAAAAGCTGAAAGGCCTGACATTGACACCAAGCGATCCGATTTGCTGAAATTACAAGGTATATTTTGGCTAAAGTACTTAAATAATTTAATAAGAACAATAATTTGATTAACTTTGCTTTAAGTCTTCAAGGTTGAAATTGAGAGAAAATATTATATTACAAAATTTTATGTGCAGGTGAATTCCACTTACGTCTTAGACAATTAGAAAAGTCATTGCTGCAAGCATTGAATGATGCTAAGGGCAAGATCTTGGATGATGATTCTGTTATAGCCACACTCGAAACACTTAAGAAAGAAGCTGATGATATTGGTCAAAAGGTAAATAATGTTTTTAAAGGATTCACTTCATCTATGTCTTGTACAATCACTTTAAAATTATTCAGTTAAGAAATGTATTATAACTCGCAATGTAAACTTTTTAGGTGGAAGAAACAGATAAGGTTATTGCAGAAATTGAAACTGTCAGTCAACAATATCTTCCATTATCTCAAGTATGTAAAATTTTATTATATTCTTGCATTTTTGCCATTAACGACAGATCAAAAAACGTTCCCTGGTTAATCAAAAATTTTAAATTCAATAAACTAAAATATTTATTTATTCTTCTATTCTAAAATAGGTAAAAGATTTTGCTTTTTACATATTTTATATTTATTTTATACAATTAGGTGAATCTCCTACCGTAAACCCTCAAAGACATGTATATAAAAGTCCATAGATTCAGATAAATAGAAAATATAAATGTGTTTAAATAATAAGAATTATTTATTTATATTACAGGCTTGTAGTAGTATCTACTTTACAATGGAATCGCTACACCAAGTTCACTTTTTGTACCAATACTCCCTTAAGATGTTCTTGGATATATTCAGTTCTGTACTAGTGTCGCCTGGTCTTAACGGTTTGTCGGACTACACTGCCCGGTTGAAAATCATCACAGATGAATTATTTACGGTAAGATCTCTTTAATAGTAAAATACTTTAATCTTTTACGTACACATACAATACACTAGACATTCCAGTGTTAAAGCAAACTGGCAACAGCCAGATCGACAGCGTTAACATATTTAAAAACTGGCCGACCTGAATTGCTTCTTTTCCCGACGTTCCTAGCTACCGTAGGTGATTACGTATTAACGTCACCGCGGTAAAAAGTTTATGATCAGGCTAGGTTAGGTTAGGACAACCTAAACCTAATAGTATAAAATGAATCACATTATAAAATCAAACACTAGGCCAAAAAAACTTTTCAGAATTTTTTTTCGTGCTGACGTTAATACGTAAGTACCCTCCCGTACTATAAAAACAGACATTTTAAAGAATAATTTCCTATTGCAGACTGTTTACGAACGAGTTGCGCGTGGTATGCTACACACGGACCGTCTTACCTTCGCATTACTTCTGTGCCGCATACAACTGAAGGGTGCAGGCGCAGCCGACACTTTAGACAGGCAGTTTGCTGTGTTCTTACGTGGAAGAGAAGGATTCGTGTCTTCTGCTATTCAGCCTCCATTAGACGCCCTAACACCACAGCAACATGAGGCTGCTGCCAGGCTCAGTTCAAGGTGTGTGCCTTTGAAATGCTTCTCTATTCCGATTAAATTTTTACCCGTGGGGAATCCATGCTGAAGCATATGCTAATGCACTAATTGAGCCGGCTCGTTCAAAGTGATACCTCGGACTCACAGAATAATCAGCGTGAAATAGTAATTGAAACGGTACCTCTACTGTGTTTCGCTGATTTAGTGAGGATATCGGAAGCCCTTAAAATACCTTAAGCGGTGTTAAAATCCGGCAACACGTTCATAGTCCACGTATTGCTTATACGTGGACTATGGCGTGGTTGTCCATGGGCACTCTGGCACCATTCTCTTACCACATAGGAGAACCACTTGCTCTGTTGTCCGCTATTCTATAAAAAAGTTTTGCAACTGTTTATTAATTTGACTGTAAAAAATATGTTTTCGTCACCTTATTGTGAAGCCAATTGTGCATGAATCGTTTTAAAGTAATATTCTTTTAGTTTTAATAATATTAAAATAAATTACTTCACTTGATTAATTCATGGATGTGTATCTATATTTCACAGATTGGTGGCCTTCCGCAATCTTTTAGAGAAGGCTCGTTCGCTTCCGGAAATAGGCGCTTGGCTATCTCAGGCTGCCCCCGAACAGTGTGTGCCAACTCTTTGGGACTCTGAAACTACAGCCCTTGAACATCCGCACACGCTTGCCATGTCACGTCTACTCCTCATTCAGGTACCACATCTCTTTTGCGTTGTTTTAACGGAGCAGGTGGTTTTCTATACGGTAAGAGAACACCGCCGCATATCACCAACCGCGCCACAGTCCGCGTATTATTGTGGTGCCGGCTTTTTATTAAGGCATTTTAAGGACCTCCGATTTCCTGACTCACTTAGCGAAACACAGTAGAAGTAGTTTCAAGTACAGCTACCATTGCATTTCTTGACTATTCAGCATATGCTTCAACAAGGCTCTGCCACGGGTGCGAAAGTATTAAGATACTCGTGCGACCATTATGAAGCCCTTCCTTGAGACTGAATAAATTAAATTATAATTTGTCTGGATCGGGATTCGAACCCGATCTCTCTGGTTTCATGGTAGACTATAAAACCATTTAGCTATGAGGCATCAGAGTTTTGACCTCAAGTTTTCTGCTTATAAACTTTTATAGATTCATAAAAAATGTACTCATAATATCATTCTAAAGATTTCAATCTTGAACGAAAATAAAATAAAGATAATTAAATTTTACTTTGAAACTTTTTTTATACGCCTGGCTCTATTTTATTTTCAACCACTGAAAAAGGCTACCTGGTAACTATATAATTAAAGTTGACATATAATAGTATTAATCGTTTCCATAGGCATTCAGACCAGACCGAGTTATTGCGGCAGCGACCCAACTGGTGGCATCAGTGTTGGGACAAACTTTCATGTCTCGTGCTGAAACTGAACTGGAACTAACTACTTTGACTGAAACTGAACTGAATGCAACCACACCAGCGTTGCTCTGCTCTGTGCCTGGATATGATGCTAGCGGTAATTCATATTTTTAATTCTTTTCTCTTTAAATCATCCCCTCAGCGAGCTATGGAGAGGGCAATGGTCGTAGTCTCGCTGCGAGATTTAGGCACAAATGAGCTTATCCGCAGACAACATAGCCCGCCGAATTAGTAAGTTGAAGTGGCAATTGACTGACCACATCGCTCGACGAAGCGACAACAGATGGGGAAGATATGTTCTCAAGTGGCGACCGCGTACCGGCTGATGATGACAGTCCCCTTGTTTTTATTTGTATTTAACATATTATTGATGCAATTTATTCAGTTGTATTTTGTTTAAAATTATACCATTTGAAAAGGGGATTATTGATCCTTTCAGGACGCGTGGACGACATGGCTACGGAACTTAACAAGCCACTCTCAAGTATCGCCATTGGTTCAGCGGAAGGATTCAACCAAGCAGAGCGAGCCATTAACACTGCGTGTAAGACGGGCCGGTATGTTGGTATAGAAAACACATTTTAACCGATTTAATATACACATTAATCGGAATCATTCAGATAATGAATGAAAAATTCTAAATTGACTGTCTTGTTTTATTGGAAAACATTCGTTAGGGTATTATTTCATGTAATGCCAAGTAATATGAATATATTAATCGCATTCCCTTTTTTTATGGTATAGCCGGAAAACGGAGCAGGTGGGTCTCCTATATGATAAGAGACCATTGCCTCCCAAGGACACCCGCGCCACAGTCCGCGCATTAGTTGTGTTGCCGGCTTTTTACGCCACTTGATTGATTTTTAAGGGCCTCCGATATCATCACTCACTCAGCGAAACATATTACAAGTACCGTTTCACGTTGACTATTCTGTGAGCCCGTGGTATCATTAATTTTATGTAAATATCTTTCAGATGGGTGATGCTCAAGAATGTGCACTTGGCACCGGTGTGGTTGGTGCAACTAGAAAAGAAACTGCATTCCCTTCAGCCGCATCCAAGCTTCCGTCTTTTCCTCACGACTGAGATCAGCCCCAAGTTGCCCGTCAACCTTTTGCGGGCCTCGCGTGTTCTGGTCTTCGAACCGCCGCCGGGCATACGTGCCAACTTACTCAGAACATTTGCTACGGTGTGTATTCATTTAAATTGTCGCCCTTTATAAACGTGTAATCTGTAATTAAAATGCGCCCTTTATAATCTACTATACTTATAATAAATCTGTAGAGGTCAATTCTGTGCATCAAATATGTTTCTAAAATAACTATCAGGTAGTGATTATAGATTTAGAGATCGAAACTATCACCATAAATGCAATCAGTAAAACTTTTTTCTGTCTGTCCTATATATTGGTCATAGAAATAAAAACTACACGGATTTTAACGAAGCTTGGTACTATTGTTTTTGGTACTCCTGCGCAGGTTATAGTATACTTTTTATCACGCTACAATCAATAGTAGCAGATCAGTGAAGGGAAATTTATATTTGGACCCGGTAGCTACCAGTCAGGACGACGTCTGCCGGTTCCATTAGTTAAAAATAAATTTATATTCTTAATTTGATATCCTGGAATAGGAAGAGAAATTATTAAATGAGTAATATTTTTCGTAGGTACCAGCAGCGCGTATGATGAAGCCGCCGTCAGAGCGAGCCAGACTTTACTTCTTACTGGCTTGGTTCCATGGTGAGTTAAGTTTAACTACTGGCATATGTATATATAATTGAATCATCGTAATAAAATAAACTTCAGACATATTACAGAAATCTTAACACATTTTTGTTGGCGTAGAAAAGGTTAATTTACCAGCGATTTATTGGCTTAGCAATATTTAATTGTAATTTTATATTTCAGGTATTGTTCAGGAACGTCTTCGCTACGTACCTCTGGGTTGGGCTAAGTACTATGAATTCAATGAGTCGGATTTGCGCGTAGCTTGCGATACACTCGACACTTGGATTGATTCTACCGCGATGGTATGCTTTTTTCTCCACCTCATTGACGAATTTGTAATTTGTGTCACGGTTATTATTAAATTATCTGATAAATCTATGTAAATTTTTAGTAATTAATAATAACTATTTCAGGGCCGCACTAACTTGCCTCCAGAAAAAGTCCCATGGGAGGCCATAGTGCGTCTTCTGTCACAATGCATCTATGGAGGCAAAATCGACAACGCATTCGACCAACGTCTCTTGCATTCGTTCTTGACAAAGCTCTTCACGCCCAAATCATTTGAAGCCGACTTTGCACTCGTTGCTAATGTGGATGGGGTGAGTAAAAATACGATCCCATTTTCCGTATGTTCAACATAAGTATTGCTCGATTATTATCGAACAAACCTCTATCAAAACTATCTGACTGTGAATCTGTATATAAACTTTCGCTATTCGTACTATTTATTATAATTTCCGAAAGCTTGTACATTTTGACCAAGACTTCATTTAAAAAATTCTGGTTCACAGGCTAGCGGGAACCAGCGTCACATAACGATGCCGGATGGCAATAGGCGCGATCACTTCTTTAAATGGATAGAGGAGCTCTCCGACCGTCAGTCACCTTCCTGGCTTGGCCTACCTAACAATGCTGAAAAGGTGAGCTTACAAGATGTTTAATAGAATCATCATCACCCCATTAAACTCCACTATACCTCCCCCAAAGATGCCCGAGATGGATCCAGCGGTTGCCGTGAACTTAGTGATCATCTTTCCATCGCGTGGCGGGACATCCCATTCCACGTTTCCTGATACGCGGTCGCCACTCGAGAAACTTATTATTATAACATCTGAAAATTGTTATTATAACGCGATATTTAAAGCTATATAAAAGATGGATTTTGCTTGTAGTGACTTGGAGCAACAGTCAATAAAACTGAGTTTCTTTGCAATAAAAAAAAAGAAAATTTAATGTTTCTAATTACATAATGTGGCCAAATCACAACTTTTACAATATTTTTTCACCACAGACTACCACACCCACATCCTTCTGCGTATGACAGATGGATGAAGACAACACCCAAATTAATGAAATATATAATTTTCTTTACAACTATTTGATTATATTTTTTTGTAAAACATTTGATAATGTTTTCGAAGGTTCTACTGACCACCCAAGGCAGTGATCTCGTGTCCAAACTGCTCAAGATGCAGCAATTGGAAGACGAAGAGGAACTCGCATATAACGCCGCTAATCAAGATGACCCAGCTAGTAAATACATATTTATTTTTTTAATTTGTCATTATGCCATGCAATTATTATACATAATTATCATAGAGAGTAAAAATATTAAACCATTAGAAGCCTCGTAGCTAAGTGGTTCTAAGCCTATCACGAAGTGAGAGGTATCAGATTTGATCCCTGGTCCGAACAAAAAATATACAAAATTTATTCGGCCTTTGGAAAGGCGTGGCCGGGCGAGAATACCAGCGTTAAACAGCACTATGTTTCGCTGAGTTAGAGAGAATATCGGAGGCCCTTGAAATTATACCGTTAAAGCGGATTGTGGCGTGGTGGTCATCATACCATAGAAGAGACCTATACCATAGGTTATTAATATTATTAATTTAATTTTACAGATCTTGTAGTAGAGGGAGACGGTCGTCCGGCATGGATGAAGACGCTGCATCAAACCGCCACCAACTGGCTTCAAGTACTACCCAAGGAGTTGCCTGTAAGATTTACTCTTACTATTTTTTTTTCAACATTTTGCGAGTACATATTTTTGACATGAGTTTCGGATATTTTCTATTCTTATTTGTAGTTATTCAAAAATTCCTTTTTCTCAGACTCTTCGCCGGACGGTGGAGAACATAAAGGATCCATTGTATAGATTCTTCGAACGCGAGGTGGCAGCGGGAGCCGCTCTCCTACAACAAGTACTGCATGATTTGAGGAATGTCATTGCTATCTGTCAGGTATGTTTTCATTTTATATTTCATTATAAAAAGAGATATGTATATAATATATAAATTAATTCGATAAAGGATAAACGAATCTGATGAAACCGAAAGATTTAACAGATAATATAAGAAATAATGTCAAATAATAAAATAACGTAACTATTTTCAGCTACTTACTGTCTTAAATCAGAAATTTCATTTTAAAGAAGCCAAACCTTTTTTTTTAAATTAGTTCACTAAGGTGTTTCATATTTTTTGGAAAATTAATAAAGCTATCTATTCACACTTTGGAGCGTCATGCTGAAGCATATGCCGTATGCTGAAGTGATACCATGAGTTTGGAGAATACTTCGTTAAATGGTAGTTGTACTTGAAACGGTACTTTTACTATATTTCGCTGAGTGAAAAAATGCTGCTTAAGCGGTGTAAAAACTGGCAACACAACCAATGCGCGAACTACCGCGCGGTTGTCCATAGGCGGTGATGTTCTCTTACCATATAGGAGTTCTATTGTCCTGCTCCGTTGTCCGCTTTACCATAAAATATATATAAATACTCTAATAGGATATATTTTTCTAATTCAATGTCGTTAATCGAATTTATTATAAACTTTTATAGGGTGAAATGAAACAGACAAACGAGACCCGTGCTATGGTAGGGTCTCTTGTACGCGGAATGTTACCGTCGGGGTGGCGGCGATACGCAGTGGCGCGGGGCTGTACTGTTCAACAATGGATCGATGACTTTGCCCGCCGAGTCATGCAACTTGCCACTGTGTCAGAAACTGTTTGTGGACGTGGGGCTAAGCGTCTTCAGGTCAGGATGATATTCTTAAGGAGAATGCATATTTAGTTTTCAATGATTTAGGATTTATTTTATCAAATTTACTACAAAATCCATCGAACATCGAGGCAGAATTCAAAGTTTCATACACCTCGATGTTTGTCGTTCCACAATTGAGCGTTTTTAAGGGATTTAGTGCCGCGCAAACCAACCGCCTACTTGAGGGCCGTCAATAAAAGAGATCATTTTCTTTAATGGCTGGCAATGCACCCGCGGCTTCGCAGGAGCTAGGGAGCGGAGGACCGCGTGCCCTAGATGACCCTCCTGCTCATATGCAACTATCTAAAATAATAGTTTTAAAAAACATTGATATTAAAAATTCACCAAACTAACGAGGTCGTATTTTAATATGCAGAGTATCCCTGTATGGCTCGGAGGTCTGCTGAACCCCGAGGCCTACATCACGGCGACGAGGCAGTGTGTGGCGCAGGCCAACTCTTGGTCACTTGAAGAACTCAATTTGCAGGTGCTGTATCACTAAAATATAGGCATTAGGGAATATCAATATAACATTTATAAACATGCTTCTATATATATAGATATATTATAAATATATTAGACTTTTCCCTATTTTTTTTAATTTGCTTTGCCTGGAACTACTCGACTTAGACCAGAGTAGGCGAACCTTTATGCATCCACGTACCATTTATTCTAAAAAAAATTAATGAGGTCATTGACGTGCCATCAAACTTTGACTTTCTTATTATTTGGAAAATATTATCAAATTTCATACAAAACAAAGCTTCAAACTTTCGCTTGTTTAAAGACATTAAATTTTTACATGTTTACGACGTGCACAAAATATTGTCTCGCGTGCCATTATTTGCCAACCCTGACGAAATGTTACATGCTCCTTATTGAATAAAAATACTTGTTTAAATGAGTTTATTTAATTTCTAGGTAACTATTCCTGATCCTGGCACTGAAAGCGAAAATGCTCAAAACGAGTGGTCATTCAGTGTGACAGGACTAAAGGTTCAAGGCGCCACCGTCAAGGGAAATCGACTGCTGCTAACTAATACTATTATGGTCGACTTACCGCTCACGGTTCTCACGTGGATTCGGTAAGTCTTTCTTCAGCAATGTTATTTCAATTGTTGTACATTTATGTGGATAACTGGAATCTCGTTTAGTCGAAATCCTCACTAAGTCAAAAAAATTGCTATTCCCTTATGCTGAACCTCAAAAGTTATTTTCCTACGACGCGTTTATAAGAATATTCATTATCTAACTCGAATTTAAAAAACTAAATTCCGTAAGTCGTAGTTGCTGAACTATTGTGGCGTCTTGGCGACGTGAATATGTCGTGGGGATCGTGTGCCACCCCAGTCCGAGATCCGTTTAGTTTTTCTAGTGCATTTTAATTTATATAAATGTGTACCCTAAATCTAAGTAGAATTTCGACTTTAACTCCACAAGTGGAAAAATATTCCGCGCCTTTATAAATCAAAATTTTAGCAAATAAATTCTATGTATCCAAATCCTTGTTAACTCATCAACCTAAAATATAGTGTTTTTTTATAGCGGTCCTGAACCAGCTAGCTGCGGACAGACGTTGACTTTACCGGTGTACTTGAACAGTGCTCGATCGGAACTACTCTTTACTGTTCGCCTTCCTATAGCACCGGGACAAGAACCGCATGCGTTCTACGAGCGAGGCGTCGCCCTACTCACGTCTACTGCATTGAACTAAATAGAAACCATTACTGTAACTTGAAATTATCACAGTTGCTAATATTTCAATTAATTATAATACGCTTTACGCTTCTAATGTTTTATTAGAAAAATGTAATCCTGCAATTTATGTACTATGAAGGACATTTAAAAAACAATTAATAAAAGTTTTATTGCGTATTAATTTTGTTTAAATAAATATATTATGCAAAACGAGGGTGAATATTATATTCAGTATAAAAGGATCGTGGAAAAAAAATTGTTAATTTTATTAATAATTTGGGGCTAAAATTTTAAACAACCTTTTAAAACAGTTAGCAATTACAAAGTAAACAAATACAGTTTACGTCATGTTGCAAGAAGGCTGGTAAAACTTCACACCTATCATGATACAAAACAATTTACTGAACAAAAATACCATAGATATATCTGGACCCATGGAGTTGATGTAAATGAGAAGTCCGGATAGTTTTCCAATTTATATAAATTTATGGGATCTCTAAGGGTGATCTATAAAGCCTAGCCAGCTCAACACCAACACGATGCGGCACCCGCCCGCACGCTAGCTCATTGCAACACGACGCCAGCT
>DWCF01003078.1:0-21008 GCA_018230265.1 Delias oraia | reverse complement strand
GACAGACGACCTTATAAAGGTCGCCTCCGACAGGTATTCATGGAAATCCAAGGGGAAAGCCATGATGATAAGTGCCATGTAAATGTACCTATTTTAAAGCGTTGCATGCACTTCAGAAGGAGATAGCCCGCCTCGGCGGAGGCGCAATGGCGGCGGTGTGGGGTGGAGACCCCAACGGCATCACGCTGGACCTCTCGCTCGAGATCAATAAGAAGCTGCAAGCCGTCTTAGAGGATACGCTACTGAAGAATATTACGCTGAAGGTGAGTGGAAACTTGAAGCGTGTGTAAGAGTTGATTCCCCCTGTGTTAGGGGCTGTTTCAAAAATGTTTGAAATCCAATCACACAAGTCAAACGAATGTTGGATTTTTATGGAAGTTTGAGAGCTGGCGTTTCTTACCAGGATCTAATGGAAAATAGAGCAGGTGGGTCTCCTATATGGTTAGAGAACACCGCCGCCCATCTCAGTCAGCACTTGCTGTGTTGCCGGCTTTTTACGTTGTTTAAGCGGCATTCTTAAGATCTTCCGATATCCTCACTCACTGCGAAACACAGTACCAGTACCGTTTCACGCTGAGTATTTGTGAGCCGTAGTATCACTTCGGCCGAGCCAGCCAAATTAATGCGTCAGCATGGCTCTCCCGCGGGTGCGACAATGTTAAGACAACCGACTGGCACTGTCGATTCCTTCTACAGACCCGAATATGTCGAAAGCCGAATTTAATATATAATTGTCCGGACCGGGATTCGAACCCGATACTTCTCTCTTCATGGCACACTTATAAAACCATTTAGCTGCAAGGATCTCATAGACATATGTTAAATTAATAATGTGTTTACAGGAGAACATTGACACGCTGGGTGAAGAAATTTCGAGGTTAAAATGTATTACGGAATTGAAATAATTATATTTTGTTTAAAACTAATTCTATGCCTCTGATCTTTCTTTAGAATCGTTTAAAATCATTTTTTTCTATAGCGGACAACGGAGGCGGGTCTCCTGTATGGTAAGAGAACACCACTGCTCATGGACAACCGTGGCATACCATGGTTAGCCGGCTTTTTACGCCACTAAACCTACACAACATCACTCACTGCGAAACAGTACAAGTACCGTTTCACACTGACTATTCTGTGAGCCGGCCCATTTAGTGCGTCAAGATGGCTCTCCCACGGTTGAACATAGATTTTAATGATACTTTTAAGTTCATACATGAAATTAACACGTATTATGGAAATTGGAAAATATGTCCCGTAATTCGGACGAGGTAGGTGGCGTACCATCAGGTGGATGTCCGAAGTTTATCGAAATGTTTATGACAGGACCATAGAACAAATTATTAAATAATATTTATGAGGCTTAAATAGTATTTATAAGAAAATATGTCTAAGCATTCCCCTATGGCTGAGTGGTGTGATCGTTATTGGAGCAAGTGACTTCGAATCCCGGGGACATTATGTCTTGATTGTATTCTTTGTGAATATTATATATACATAATTGTATTTAACTATAGCATTCATCCATGTTTTTTATAGGAATATTGTTTAATGTGATGTGTAGTTCAATGGTTTTCATGGTCTCCTTGACTGGGCCATACAAGCGAAGATGTCGTGTTTATGTTGTCGTCCTATATTTAATGAATAGCTAATAATTGTTGAACGTTAACTGTTTATGGAAAATAAATTTATTTTAATCGAATTATCTGTATTCAGTACTTGGAATGCCATGTAAAATAAAGTATTATGATAAAGCTGTGTTTTCATTACTTAATTTGGAGGCGACTTAGACAAGGCTAGGGGTGTCCATGTGCGGCAAATATTAAATTTTTCATCGGTTGCAAAACCGTGCTGAAGCATATGCGGACGCATGAATTAGGCCAGCTCGATACCACGGACTCTGAGAATACTCAGCGTCAAATGGTAATTGTAGTTGAAAAGGTGCTTCTACTGTTTCACTGTTTTTTATATATCATATAGAGGATAACTGGAATCCGGAAGACGCTGGAAGCAGGTCGCCTCCGACAGGTATTCATGCAGGTCCAAGGGGGACGCCTATGTCCAGCAGTGGACGTTTTACGGCTGAAATGATGATGATAGAGGATAACGTAGCAGGTGGGTCTACTATATGGTAATAGAATATTATATACGCCGCCCATGGAAAACCGCGCATTGGTTGTGTTGCCGGCTGTTTACGCCACTTTAGCGACATTTTTAAGGGCCTCCGCTATCTTCACTCACTTAACAAAACAGTACAACTACCGTTTCATGTTGAGCATTCTGCGAGTGTCGATTACGGACACCTTTAAAATGCCTCTTAAGCGGCGTAAAAAGCCGGCAACACAACCAAAGCACGAATCGCGCCGTTGGTGATGGGCGCTGGCATTCTCTTGCCATATAGGAAATTTTATTGATATTCCTGGACTCGCCAAATATAATCCTATTTAGATATTACAGGCAAAGGAATAAAATTCGTTCACATCGTCCCAATTCACCTGAAACATCTACAGCTCATTCAGTTGCGAATGTTGGCCTCCACCACGAGTTAAGAGCTCTCCACTATAGCTCAACGGATGAAGCTAGCGAGTGAGCGCTACTCCGCTAGCGCCGAACACCACCCAAATCCACTCGTGCGTCACAGCGCTGATCACACTCTTCGCCTGATCAAACACAAACGGAGATCCAGGGACGTATTACACGATCCGGATGATCCTACCACAGCATCAACAAGCTGATAGCCTCCCGAGAGGATAAAAACATAAATTCAGATGGAAGGGACCGCGACAACATCCGCCTCCGCCGGATTCATCCCGGTGAGCTTTCGACCGGCTCAGGCGGCCGATGCCACCGCAACTGCCCAAGCCGAGGTTCGTGTCTCGCAGGAGACGCCCTTGCGCCAGTCGCGGCTAAAAATCAATTCACGGCTCGACTATGGCTGCCCCAAAAGACCGTGTGAAGCTGTGATGGCTGTATGGCATGCAGCAAATAGCTCCAAAAAAAAGGTATAGAATACATAGACAAACTTTATAAAACTTTATTGCATTGGAGATACAAAACCATCTCAATCCAAATCAAACTCCATAATATCACCGAGTTCAAACTCCACATCAGTGTCGCTGCTGTGATTCTCCATCGGCTGAAAAATAATTATTCATCAGTTACTTCTATAACCGACAACGGACCAGGTGGGTCTCCTGTATGGTAAGAGAACACCGCCGCCCATCACAAACGACGCCACAGTCCGCGCATTGGTTGTGTTGTCGGCCTTTTACGCAGCTTAAGCGGCCGGCCCAATTAGTGCGTCAGCATGGCTCTCCTACGGGTGAACCCGTATTAAGACACTCGCAGGGCCGCTGTCAAGCTCTTCCAGAGACCGAATAAATTATAAAATTGCCCAGTCCGAGATTCAAACCCGATAGCTCTCGCTTCATTGTATTCGGCGTAAAAATCCGGCAACACAACCAATGCACTGTGACGCGGTTGTCCATGGGTGGCGGTGTTCTTTCCCATAGAGATACACTCACCCGTCGCCGCGCTCTGGTCCGCCTCCTCTCCCTGGGCTCTGGTTCATTGTCCCCCCTGGATGACTCCCCGGTACTCTCTTCGTCCGCTAGACCCATCACGGCATTGCGTAGCAGGCTGGACGCTACTACAACCAAACATTTCACTCATATTACCAGTTTAAGCAACACAGCCTGTAACACTAAAATTGAAGGAGTTAGATCTCTTGGTAAGACAAAGCAGACATAAGCAAATTATATAATTTTACGATATAGCACACAACGGAGCAGACGGGTCTCCTATATGGTAAGAGAACACCAACCGCGCCACCCGCGCTTGCTGTGATGCCGGCTTTTCATCTACTTAAGCGGCACTTTTAAGGACCTCCGATATCACTCACTCAGCGAAACACAGTAGAAGCACTCTTTCAAGTACAACTTCCATTTCAAGCGGAGACATATTAATATAGTATATTTTAAATTTATTTTAATATATGAGCTACTTAAAAGAGATTGATGGTTCCTCTTAGTTCAAGGACAAACCAAAGATTTAATTATTTTAAAATACCAATATTCAAAGTTTTGACATGAGAACTCAATTTAGAAAAAAATAATATATATATATATATCATCATCATCATCAGTCTATTCAAGTCCACTGCTGGATAGGCCTATAGTGTAAAGGCGTGTCCTGTGACTATACATGGGCCATCCATGTCTGTCTGCCTTGGATTATAACACTCGTCCAGTGTCAAGTCCTTTCAAAGACAGAACGGGATTCGATAGCCCTGTCTTCACGATACGTAACAGGATCCTGATCCTCGAGAATTGAATTATAATGAAACACTTACAATCATCATCGTTATCGGAGCCAGAGTCTGATCCGTCATCGTTCTCCGATCTGCCCGTCATATCGTCCTCTTCATCTTCCTCCTGTAATTTAATATATCTGTAAGCGAACATCAGGAAGACATCGGATCCCCACCTCTCCGCCACCCCCCTGTCGTATATAAGACCTCTTGACCTTTCGTGCTTTCACGCCGATCGATTGCCGCGTAAGTCGAATTCGCGTAAGTGAGGTTCACATTTGTATATAATTTCAAAAAAACAAAAATTTAGAAGAAAAATGTTTAATAAAGTTACAGTTATGAATAAAGTGACCTAAACCGAAGTTATTTTGACGTGGAAAGCTTCATATATTCTTACAATGCTGCTTGACGAGTTAAGTTTTTCCTGACGCAAAATTTCCACGTAGCCAGTAATTTTTTTTATTTACCGTTTTGTAGCAGAAACGTGTTCTTCATTAGATACAAATTATTTATTATCTGAACACTGAGATGGGGAGCGAGAGTGCCGATGCGCGCGGCAATTGAAATGAAAAACCGCGTATCTCCGAATTCGCGTAAGTCGGGGTATTACTGTATTATTTAATAATTGCACTCGTATTGTAAAGTGTAGTCATATCATTGTGTAAATTCAAAAACTAAATAAGTATTCTCTTTGTAATAATAACTGTCCCCTTTGGGTTCCTGTTTTATTAAACTTTCTCACTAACTATATATATATATATATATATGTTAAGGAAACATAGCTGACCGGTAAAGCAACGTTAAATGTGACAGACGCCATGGAAACTATGTATTTTTTTGTTAAAAATGTAAATAGATAAAAAAAATATAGTATAGCGGACAACGGAGCAGGTGGGTCTATTATATGGTAAGAGAACACCGCCGCCATGGACAACCGCGCCACAGTCCGCGCATTGGTTACGTTGCCGGCTTTATACGCCCCCTAAACTGCATAATTTCAAGGTCGTCCTCACTCACTCAACGGAACAGTAAAGTATTCTATATGCCCGTGGTTTACATACGCACGAGCCGGCCCATTTGATGCGTCAGCATGGCTCTGGCGCGGTTGTGTTGTTCCTAAATAAATAATTTTAAAAAAGCCCCTTACCACATCGTCATCCTGATCCCTCTTCCGTCCAACATCGTATATTTTAACGCAGGACTCTTGCACCTGCTCGAAATCGCCCAAATTCTCCACCACCGATATCTGTGTGCCGTATCGCGACACGCTCAGCGCGTAAATGTTCTTCTTAACATCAATCGTGGCTGGAAAAGAATTTTTATACATAAGCTTTTATCCGTGAGAGAGCCATGTTGGAGCTTAAGCTGACGCACTGATTGGGCCGGCTCGTCCGTCGTACCACGGGCTCACAGAATACTAAGCGTGAAACGGTACTTGTACTGTGTTTCCAAAGCCGGCAACACAACGTTGATTAGGGCGGCAGTGTTCTATTACCATATATGAGACTCACCTGCTCCGTTGCCGTTATACTGTAAAAAAATCCTTACATGGCTAACACGGGTGCGTTGCCGACCTTTATTATTAAAAAACACTCAATTCCCACAACTCACAAACTAGATTTAATATTAAATTTAATTCATTCTTATACGATATCACACACAGACAAACATACGCTGCTCTATAATTACTCACCAATACTGGAGTAATGGACCGCGGATAGCGTTTTGAAACTGGTGTCGAACTGGCTCCTCTCCTCCGCGTCTTGGTCCGAGCAGACGGCGTAAATCACTGTGCACGCGGGATTAAATATCACCTAAATACAATATAATGCATATTTTTCATACTAATCTTATTTCATTCATACATACACATAATATTTTTTAATTTAATAGGCCCAAAGGGAAACTTCACTGGCGGCCAGCACTGACCGCGTCAGCAGAGAACGTGTTAAATAAAACGGGACGCGAACCTAAATGGCCCACCGCCCATACACTTAGCTGGGTGGCGGTTGCGTCGCCGGTTTTATAATGAATATTTTCTTTTAAATAGTTTTAGAATAGTCTTCACTCGTTGGAGCATGCAGCACATGCTGACACATTAATTGGGTCGGCTCGTCCGAAGTGATACCACGGGCTGACAGAATACTCAGAGCGAAATGGGAGTGAGGATATCGGAGGCCCTTAAAAATGACGCTTATGCGACGTAATCACAACACAACCAATGCGCAGACTATGGCTCGGTTGTTCACGGGCCATAATAATATATATTATTATTAAATATAATAAATATATATATTATTAAATATAATATATATTATATATATTATCATATTAAATATAATATATATTATCATATTATTAATATAATAATTTTACATTATTAAATAATAACGTACCTCTGATTTGTCTAAAGCCGGCACTGTTCTTAACAAATGAAACAACCTCAAATCCCAGACTTCTGTATTTGATATAACCTGCAAATTACCATCAAATATTAAATTTGGATGTCCATGGGCGGAGGACCGACTGCCCTAGTTGCGCCTCTTGCTCGTTTGACATCGATATTAAAAAAAAAATTAAATAATAAAATTAGAAAAATGTAAATATATTGATTTATTATTATAGTTATTTATTTTTTATTTAATATTAATTCAAAGAAAAGAAATACTGTATCAATAAAAAATATTTTTTCATTATGAAAAATATATAATACGATTGTATAAACTGATAAAAAATGATATGTTTATGATGATGGGAAGGCAAACGAGCAGGAGGCACACCAAGGACACGCCCACCGCCCATGGACACCCTTAGCCCACGATATAAGATTTATATTATGGGCATAATTTTTGTATAAATAACGCTAATATTTTATTCAATAATTTATATTAAATAGGTATTTCGACACTGTCAGGTATGCATGGAGGTCCAAGGGGAGGCATATGTCTAGCAGTGGGCGTGAAATGATGATAATGGCTATCTCTTACCATTGAACTGACATGAAACTGAGGCAGCTTTCATGCCAGTTTTGCGGTTCTACTTTTTGGTTAAAATTTGCTTACTCATTGTTCAACGAAAATTCATTATTTCTGTATAATTTTAATTTTTTTGGAGTAACGGAATTTTGGTTTTTATTTCACTACAGCAAGTGGCAGTGAAGAAAACACAATCACAGAATATATAGTGAGGATATTGGGAGGCCCTTAAAGGTGCCGCTTAGCGGCGTAAAAAGCCGGCCACACATGCAATTCGCGGAATGTGGGGCAGTTGGTGATGGGCGCTATTCTCTTCGCATATAGGAGACCCATCTGCTCCATTGTCTGCTATAGAAAAAAAAAATATTCATTACCTCTAGACCGTTCGGGTGAAAGACGCCACTATGTGTTTGATTTAACTTGTCGAATTTGTAAATCTCTTTGCCGGATTTCACGTCCCACAAGACGCCATCTGTAATTGCATTATACAGTCTTATATAAAAGTCGGCCATTTTTATAGTATAGCGGCCAACGGAGCAGGTGGGTCCCCTATATGGTAAGAAATTATACTCACTCAGCGAAATACAGTACAAGTACCGTTTCACGTTGAATATTCTGTGCGCCCGTGATATCACTTCGGATGAGCCGACAATAAGTGCGTCCGTATATGCTTCAGCATGGCTCTCCCACGGATGCGACAGTATTAAGACACTCGCCCGGCCAATGTCAATCCTTTACAGAGATCGCTCTGGATCGTAACGGGTGGGCGTCTTTGGGGAAGGCCTATGTCCAGCAGTGGACTCGAATAGGCTGATGATGATGAACCCAGCAAGCGCGGACCGGGGCGCGATTGTCCATGGGCGACGGTTCTCTTACCATATAGCAGACCCAGCAGATAAATCTTCCGGTTAGAGTAAAAAAGCCATTTTCAATTACCTGACAGCACCAACTCATCGCACGGACTGAACGTCGCCCGATTCTTCGCATACTGATTGCTGATGGACGGAGTCAAGGTCATCAGCTCCCGACCCGTGAGCGTATCGTATATCGTCGCTGTTTCGCCCTTCGTTCCGATGATGCGTTCGTCGGTCATCTTCGAGAATTCTACATACTCTTCATTGTCTATCGAGAAGCTGGAAAGTGAAAATCATACGAGTTTGGTGTTATGGTATAGCGGACAACGGAGCTGGTGGGTCTCCTATATGCGAGAAGACGCCACATTCCGCGCTTCTGTCTCCGATATCCTCACTCACCCTGCGAAACACAGTACAAATACCGTTACGTTGTTCTGTGTACACGATATCACTTCGGATGAGCCGATGCGTCCGCATATGCTTCAGCACGGCTCTCCCGCGAAATAAGACACATAATAAAATAGAAAAACCACTATTAATAGATTTAAAAGAGACAATTAACCATTCTAAAAAAAATAATTATAATTATTATATTCAATAATATACATAAAAAAACTAATAAAACAATTTGTTTTATTGTTTTTAAAGACTTTAAGAAGCACCGTCTCACCCTGAGTATTCTGCGAGCCTGTGGCATCATTTCGGACGAGCCGGCACTATTACTACGTCAGCATATGCCTCAGAATGGCTTTCACGGGTGCTAGTGTTAAAACACACGCTCGGCCACTATCAAGCCCTCCCAGGACCGAATATTTTTGGTCATGTTTTTGATTCTATGTAACTTACCAGTGTTCAAACTCTTTTATATTCCATAAAGCTGAGTTGGTCCGCCATGATGTTGAAGAAGAAGCTAGCAGTAACAGCCCGTCTCTGCTTGCCTGAAAAACCAAAATAAACCAATTTACACCAGCGACCCCCAACCTATTGCAACCACGGACCCCTCGGATTTCGAGGACAGTTTTCACGGACCCCTTAGTAAATTAACATTAAAATAAATTAGACTAGGTTTTTAATTTAGTTATTATTACCATTTATGTAGGACCATAGGTTGGGAAACATTAATTCTAAACCTATGAGATATGTCTCTCATCATAAATAGACTACACGGGCTCACAGAATATTCAGAGACACGGTACTTGTACTGTGTTTAACAGAGTGAGTGAGGATATCGGAGGTATAAAAAACGGTATAAAAAACCGTCATCACAACCAACTCGCGGACTGTAACGCCGTTGTCTTTGGGCGGGCGGTGTTCTCTTACCACGTAGAAGACCCATCTGCCCCGTTGTGCTCTATACTATAAAACTATATATTTACCTGCATATGATATATATATGAGTCATGAACTTGATACGAATGCTCCTCTGTACCAGTGAACAGGTTGAATACTCTGATGTCGCCAGATGATGTTGCAGCCAGAATCTGATTCTGTGTTGGCTGAAATTAACCAGAAAAAGCAATTAAAATACAATAAAGCAATTAAATAGAAAATCATCACACGACCGGTGCGGTATAGAAATGCGCTGTCAAATTTTGAATAATAACCTCGACAGCTGACAGTCAGTACCACATAGAGCTGCGATACCCAACCTATAGGCCGGCAACGCAACCGTGGCTCTGCAGGGGCTGAGGACGCCCATGGACGGAGGACCGCTTGCCCTTGGTGAGCCTCCTGCTCGTTGGTCACCAATTAATTTAAAAATAAACATTGCGTCAAAAATATGTTTTTTCAGTAAATCTATCTCACACCCCTTAGATTTTCACCCGTGGGAGAGCCATTTTGAAGCATATAAGTGTCGCTTTATCGGCGTAAAAATCCGGCAACACAACCAATGCGCGGGCTATGACGCGGTTGTTCATGGGCGGCGGTGTTCTCTTACCATACAGGAGGCCCAGCTGCTCCGATGTCCGCTATAGTATCTTTGAAGACACCAGTATACTCACGTGGAATACAGTGTGCGTGAAGTAGGCGTCGTCGTCGCTGAGGCGCAGCGTGCGCGCGCACGCAAAGGTGGCGTGCGCGAGCGCCGCGTGCTCGCGACACGAGCGCGTCGTGCCCATCTCTCGGCGCGTCAGCCTTGCGCATAAGTTTATCGGCTCTGTGTGACGATTGCCTATTAATGATGTTAACGCTCCCGGACGTGATTCGGGGCATTTGTGGGGTCTAGAAAAAAAATCAGCTATAGAACTGTCTAGGATATCAGGTACGGGACAATTGTGGGGTCATCAGCAGTCACAGGACATTTGTAGGGTCCAGAAAAAAGCTGTAGAACGGTCTTATGTATCAGTTACGGGAAATATGTGGTAAGAAGAAAAATCAATAAAGAAATTAACGCATGATTTATTTTAACGAATTTACCGCCATTTTACCATAAAGTTTTGCCAAGCCTAGAAAAACATTTCCGTCTGAACAAATCTATTTAATAGCAATCTTGCGTTAATTTTGGGAACAGACCTAATATAGATATAGAGCATAAACCAGTGTTCGGCGAAATTGCGCTCATTTCACGGCAGACGCGGTGGGCCTTTCTTGAAGGGCCACCCAACCGAGACAACCGGTACGATGAACGAAATCTGGACCCTAATATTTATTCGCTTGTATCTAAATATTTTGTATTTTAGCGGTGATTTTGAGTAAATTGAATCGTAACATATCTGTCTCCCTCACTCATATACAATTTTACTATAACTGTTAAATACAGAGCAGTTTTTAAATAAAAACGCTTGAAAGCTTGCTAAGGGTTCAGGTCTGACCATAAAAACCGATCCGATGGAAGCGGATGCGGTTATATGTCGCCCACCCCGGTGAGCTTCCGACTGCCCACTCAGACGCTTAACGGCCACGCGACGGCCCAAGCGCTTTCGCCCAAGAGATTCGTGTCTCGCAGGAGACGCCCGTGCGCTAGTCGCGGCACAAACTCGCCCAACAGTCTGCGAGAAGCTGTAAAAGCCTTATGTCAACAGCGTTAGTCATTTCAAAAAAGAGACTCCGAAGCAGTCTTTTTTTATAGTATAGCGGACAACGGAGCAGATGGGTCTCCTATATGGTAAGAGAACAGCACCGTCCATCACCAACCGCGCCACAGTCCGCGCAATGGTTATATTGTCGGCTTTTTACGCCACTTAAGCGGTATTTTAAAGAGTCTCCGATATCCTCACTCACTCTGCGAAACACAGTACATACAATTACCGTTTTACGTTGAGAATTCTGTGAGACCGTGGTACGACGGACGAGCCGGCCTAATTAGTGCGGCAGCATATGCTTCCGCATGGATCTTCTGCGTGTTTATATTGCGTTTTTAAAAATCTTTTATGGAATGACTACTCGCTGTGACCATACGGCCTTGATAGATTTATCGCGGACAGTGGGCAAGCGGAAGTCCTCGCCGGGGATAAAAGAATACTTTGCGGAACACTGCCATTGAGAACAATTTCACCGTTGCGTCACTATATACAGACTCACTCGAAAAGGTTAAATGGTGGGCAGGTAACAACGGGATTCTTGCACAGTGAATGCTGGTTGTACAAATATTCCGTGATGATGGAGTCGAGGGTGATCTTCGGCGGTGACGGGGGTCGATCTGACCCCGCAACGCTTGGCTGCTTCTGCAGCGACCTCTTGGTCTCCGTGCTGGGCGTGGTCGGTGTATTTTGGACGCGTCTGTAAATACACACATGTTTTTATAATATAGCGGACAACGGAGCAGGTGGGTCTTCTATATAGAAGAACACCGCCGCCAATGAACTAACGCGCCACACTCCGCATAAGGACCTCCGATATCCTCACTCACTCTGCGAAACACAGTACAAGTGCCGTTTCACGCTGAATATTATATGAGCCCGATATCACTTCGGAGGAACCGGCCCAATTAATACGTCAGCATATGCTTTAGCATGGCTCTCCCATGGGTGAAATTTTATAAATGACATTATCAATACAACTAAAGACTTTAAATGTTGTGTCTTTTTTTTTACAGAACAACTCCATTAATTCGTTCTTTTATTTAATATAATATCATCATCATTTCAGCTGTAAGACGTCCAATGCTGGACATGGGCCTCCCCCTTGGATCATCATGCATACCTATCGGAAGCGACTGTCATCTGTCCACCTTGTGACAAAATTAATCTATAGCGGACAACATAATAGGCGCGTCTCCTATATGGTAAGAGATCACCACCGCCATTACTTATAGTGTCTTGCTCAGCGTATAAAATCGGAAACAGCAGCGCGGTTCTATATTCTTCGGTCTTAAGGCTGAAATGATGATGATGAAAAAAACTCACCTGAGTTTAATAATATTAGACGTGGGACTATCTTCACAGTTCACATGCAAATCCATACTGTCTCTATGAATCGTATTGGCACTACTCGATCGGGATAACGATATACGCGTCTGAAATTGAACAATTTTTTTGAAAAAAAAAAATTATGATCTCACCACCACTGGCTCACAGATTACTCAGCGTGAAATGGTAGCTGTACTTGAAACGGTGCTTCTACAGCGTTTCGCTGAATGAGTATTTTGGAGGCACTAAAAATGCCGCCTAAGTGGAGTATAAAGCCGACAACACAACCAATGCGCGTGTGGTGCAAGTGTCCACAGGCGGCGGTGTTCTCCAATCATATAGGAGACCCACCTGCTCCGTTGTCTGCTATACCATTAAAAAATGAGTAATATTTTTAGTATAGGTATCTTCTTTCAGGTTCAGTGGGTTTTTTTTTCTATAGCGGACGATGGAGCAGGTGGGTCTCCCATATGGAGAGAGAACACCGCCGCCCAAGAACAAACGCGCCACAGTCCGCGTATTAGTTGTGTTGCCGGCTTCTTACGCCGCTCAAGCGGCACTTTTAAGGGCCTCCAATATCCTCACTCACTTTGCGAAATACAGCAGAAGTACCGTTTCACGCTGAGTATTCTATGAGCACGATATCACTTCGGACGCGCCGGACCAATTAGTGCATCATATGCTTCAGCATGGCTCTCCCACGGTTGCGACAGTATTAAGACACTCGCCAGGCCACTGTTCCTGTAGTAAAAATTAAAATGGTACATACCCGTACTGGTGCCGAAGGTGTGTAAACTGGTGGTGGTGGTGGGGCCAAGGTGGGGCAGGGGCAAGGTAGACCTGCCTCTCTCTGCAAGGTAGCCGCACTCTCTGTGAGGCCACGCGTCATCAGGTGATTTTGAACCAATTGCAGTAATTGCCGCTCGTTGTATGTGATTTTCGTTTGAGCCACCACGTTCGCCTGAAAGGTGGAAATTCAAACATAAATCATGCTGAAGCATATGCTGACATACTGCGCCAGCGCGTCCGAGGGGACACCATGGGCAAAATACTCAGTGTGAGACTTCGTTTCATTGAGTGAAATTATAAAGCCCTTGAAATTATGCCGCTTAAACAGCGTAAAAAAGCCGGCAACACAGCAAGCACGGACTGTGGCGCGGTTGTTATCTTATCACATAACGATACCATACATAAAGTTCCACATTACCATTAAAAATATCAAAACAACCACAATCAGCGCTTATGTGTTGCTGACATTTTACACTGCTTTAACACTCGCGAATATTCTTACACCTTGAGTGACATTATTGGTAATTTATCAAGGATCCCTATTATGTTTTAAATAAAACTTAGGTCTGACATGGCACACGCTCCTGCCGCCCATGGACACCCCCCTTTAAGGGAAGTGTCGATCAAAATCTTTATTTAATATACCTAAATCTTATGGGTGGTCTAACCCAAATATTTTTATAAATATATTTGTTAATGTTAAAGAATACTTTAAAGCCGGCACACTAATGCGCGGAATGTGGCGCGGCTGTCCATGGGCGGTGTTCTCTTACCATATAGGAGACCCACCTGCTCCGTTGTCCGCTACAGAACTTCACTACGAGTACCGTTCAACTGGTATCCATAGAGACGTATAAAACCCTCACCCGATGTATGTCAGCGAGGGAGGTCTCAAACTCCGCCCCCCTGTGCTTTCTCTTGCCGGAGACCCTCTCCAGCAGCTCTAGCGCGTACTTCTGGAACATCACGTGCTCCTGGCGTTTCTCTTGAAGGATCGGATCGCGCATTAGCACTGAAATTAACCAATAAGTTGCAGGTAACATGTATCCAACTAATATCATTCCACCCGTGGGAGAGCCATTCCAACGCACTAATTGGGCCAGCTCGTCCGAAGTGACAGCATGGAGTCACAGAATCATCATCATCATTTCAGTCGTAGGACATCCCGTGCTGGACCTCTCTTTCGGACGGCCATACATAATTTGGGAGCCTGGCTATGGGTTTTTTCAGTCGCAATTCCTTCTGAGTTTGCCTGAGTGCGGTAAGACTGCTGGAAAGATGATTTATCTCTTTTCTTGGAGGAATTAAAATCAAACAACACAGCAAGCGAGGGCTGTGGCGCGGTTGGTGATGGGCGGCGGTGTTCTCTTACCATATCGAAGGCCCACCTGTTCCGTTGTCCGCTATAGAAACAAAATAAAAAAATTATATAGGAGGGCTAACCTTGTATCTGCGATGTGGTGAAGAGTGGCAGCTTGGATATGATCTGCCTGACGGTGGAGCAGCGCGCCAGGCCGCACAGCGCCCGACAGGCCAACCCCCGGATTCTGTCCGCGTCCGTTATCGGTGACTTGGTCATCATCAGGGACAACAAAACCTACATATGTCGGATAGATTCATTTCTGGTAGTAGCCGATAAGTTCAATTTCGGTTTCGGCTAAATTTGGCCAAATCAAAACTGTTTTTTGTTTAATTATATAGCAGACAACGGAGCAGGTGGATCTCCTACATGGAAAGATAACACCGCCGCCCATTAACAACCGCGCCATAGTACGCGCATTGGTTGCGTTGCTGGCATTTTACGCCTTAATCGTCACTTTAAAGGGCCTCCGATATCCTCATTCACTCAACGAAACACAGTACAAGTACCATTTCACGTTGAGCATGTTTTGCACATAGGTCAAGCGGTCCTCCGCACCCCCAGTCCTTGCAGAGCCGCGGGTGCGTTGCCGGCCTTTAAGGAATACGTATTCATGACTTACCATAATACCATTATTCGTCCTTACACTCTCCCATACTTTCTGTATAACGTCCTCGTACGACTTCAACATCGATCGTTTCTTCGAGGAGCCGGGTATAGACAACCGCCCAGTCGATATCCCCGCCTGGAAATAGTAATTCATAATAAATTTTGGAAAAAATATATATATAAATTAAAGAAAAAAGTATGGACCGTTTATTTTGAAGATGGTGTATGTCCATTTTCTTTTATTTCGAGAACATTAAAAGTTAAAATTTGTTGATTCAAAAATACAGACAAATCATATGACGTCTTAAATGCAATATATGTAACATTTAATTTGTCATTGACTATAAATCATTTATTTATGATTTACGATGATTATGCAAATATATCTGACCGATTTTAAATTGGACAAAACATGGGATTTTTTGAGAAATTAAACACGGGCCGGTGATATATAAAAAAATTACATTATATTAAGCATGATTTCTCAATAATGGACTTACACCGCTTTCGAAATAAACGGTCCGTATATAAAATATAAATAAATTAAAAATTTATATATATTATTAGTTTATCATCTCAAATAAGAGAAACTTCTCTTACCCTATGCAAGGGCGCGCAGACACAATTGACTAATACATTCAGAGCAGCTTTTTGTACCTCCGACTCCACTATTATGTCGCCGTCGGCCGCCGCTGTGAAACAAAAACACATGAGTACCACCAGAACAGTACCACTCCCAGTCTTCCTAATGGGATGTCGTAATGCGTAAAGGACACTTCAGTTCACCGGAGTGTGGGCAGCAGCGCCCTTTTGAATACAGCAGATGTTCTGTCACCAACCCGCCTGCCAAGCGTGCCGATTAAGGCACAAAACCTCCATGCTAGGGGGAGGTCTATGTCCAGCAGTGGACTTAAATAGGATGATGATGATGATATAAAATATAATATTGGTTTGTATTGATTGGACGACAGTCAAAATATTTTTTTTTCTTTTTTTTTGGTACAGCGGACAATGGAGCAGGTGGGTCTTCTATATGGTAAGAGGACAGCGCCGCCCATGGACAACCCCGCCACGTTTCTGCGAATATATTCCAAGCAAATACTATTTTTTTTAAACTTACCAATACTACCATAAGCAAAATATACACTAATACAGACAGTGTTAAAAAAATGTCATTCACCAGACATTACAGGGATTTATTTATGGTACAGCGGACAATGGCGTAGTTGGGTCTCCTATATGGTAAGAGAACACCGCCGCCCATCACCAACCACGCCACACTCCGTGCTTGCTGTGTTTCTGGCTTTTTACACCGCTTAAGCAGCACTTCAAAGGAACTCCGATATCCACACTCACTCAGCGAAACACAGTAGAGAAACCGTTTCAAGTAATTTCACAATGAGTATTCTGTGAGCCCGTGGTATCACTTCGATCGCCGACCCCAATTAGTGCGTGGCTCTCCCACGGGTGCGACATTATTAAGACACTCGCCCGGCCACTGTCAAGCTCTTCCAGACCGAAAAAATTAAATTAAAATGCGGACCGGAATTCGAAACCGATACCTCTCGCTTCTTCGATATTAAACCAATTAGCTACGAGGCTCTCAAAAACTTACCAAGTACTATACTAATTCCAGCTATCATTTCTGGTTCCCGCATACTTATCTTCTCAGTGAGCAACAGTTGGATGCGAGGCGC
The DNA here is from genome assembly GCA_018230265.1 of Delias oraia. Lineage (NCBI taxonomy): Eukaryota > Metazoa > Arthropoda > Insecta > Lepidoptera > Pieridae > Delias > Delias oraia. The sequence goes on along the minus strand of DWCF01003078.1, from coordinate 4,069 downwards.
CACACAACAGACCGAAATCACATCCAGCGCCGACCTCACAGTTTCTGCCCTAGAACAAAACTTACTTATAAAATTTGCTATAAAAAAATTTAGCCATGCTGAAGCCAAAAAGCGCGAATGGAGGCGCGGTTGTCCATGGGCGGCAATGATATCTTACCAAACGTAGGTCCACATTGTCCACTATTCTTTTTGTTATTCTATAGCGGACTATGGAACATGTGGGTCTCCTATATGGTGAGAGAACACCGCCGCCTATGAACAACCGCACGACGGGCCGGGCATTAGTTGTGCTGCCGGCTTTTTACGCCACTTAAGCGTCATTTTTAAGGTCTTCCGAAATCCTAACTCACTCTGCGAAACAGTACAAGTACCGTTTCACGCTGAGTATTGTAATCCAGTGGTATCACTTTGGACGGGCCGGACAATCACTGCCACAGCATGTTCTCTCACGTGTGAAAACATATACGGCATATTTTTGTTTCTCGGACCGGAGATTGAACCCGATACCTCGCTACGTACTAGGCTCATAACATTTAGCTCTCTCTGGTATAGTATAGAATTCTTAATCTCAAAAACATTGTACCTTCCGTTGTAATTCCAATCGTAGGCGAAGCCAACGACTTTCAACAGCAGTGTGATACCACCCAGATCCAGAATATCATCTACGGGCGGCCACCGCGACCACGGAGCCTGCTGGACCAACTCTATCTGCTCCTGGATCTCTTCCGGCGAAGACTTTGACGCCTGACAAAAGAGAGAATTTATTAATTTTACAGAGCATTTTAAGTTCAGTTGATAATATATTGTATTTTTATAGTATAGCGGACAATGGAGCAGATGGTTGTCATATATGGTAAGAGAACACCGCAGCCCATGGACAACTGCGCCACAGTCGCGCATTGATTGTGTTGCCAGCTTTTTACTGCATTTTAAGGGCCTCCGCTATCCTCGCTCACTAAGCGAAACACAGTACAAGTACCCTTCGAATCCCGGTCCGGGCATTTAAAATTTATTCGGTCTCTGCAAGGACACGCAAGTGAACAGGTGAGTGTCTTAACACTGCTACACCCTTGAGAGAGCAATGCTGACGCACTAATGCCGGCTCGTCCGAAGTGATAGCACGGACTCACAATACTCAGAGTGAAATGGTAATTGTAATATTTTACAGAGTGAGTGAGGATATCGGAGGCACTTAAGTGTCGCTTAAACGGCGTAAAAAGGCGAAAACTCAACCAAAGCGCGGACTGTGGCGCGGTTGTCCACGAGCGGCGGTATTCTATTTCCATATAGGAAACCCGTCTGCTCCGTTGTCCGCTATACCACAAAAAAACTATTATTAGAATCTCCCTTGACGAGCTGCCACGAACATATGGTAAGTAGTCATTCCAAAAAAGAATCTGTTGCAAAATATCAAACCTTATACGGCGGTGGTTCTGGTACAATGTTTCCTTGTTGCCTAGCAACCAGCGATGCACGTATTCGCAGGTGTGGTTCGAAATACCTGAAAAAGACATTCAATTACCAATCATAGAGGTCAAGCTCATAAATCGACGAAAATTGCAATCCAACTAACACTAGCGACCCGGTGGTTCGCTACGAATAAAAAAATTCAATTTGAAAACAAAACCCTCACAACAATCATTTATTCAATCCGCATTTATTGAATTTATTCGTTACGAAAAATGTGATATAGAACCCGTGGAGAGCCATGAATCACATGCTGACGCATTAGTTTCGCAGGCTCGTCCGAAGAGATACCACGTGCTCACATGATCAACGTGAAACGGTACTTGTACTGTTTCAGAGTGAGTGAGGATATCGGAGAACCTTACAAGTGCCGCTCAAGCGGCGTTGAAAGCCACAACACAACGAATGCCTGGACTGTGGCGCGGTTGGTAATGGGCGGCGGTGTTCTCTTACCATGTAGGAGACCCACCAGCTCCGATGTCTGCTGTACTATAAAAAATAAATATGACCTACGAGGGCTTAGGAAAAATTGAAAAGGCTTTCGTGGTAGTCGGATTTGCAGTGATTCTAAAAAAACCATTTCACTTGTTCAGCTTCTGTTTCACTAGTTTTATAAATTTATGCGCCTCTTAGGAAAAAAAATCATATTACTATTGAGTACATTCATATGTCTTATTGCTGCGTAGCTCTGTAAAAGAGACGCTGCCCATGTGCCTGCACCAGCGAGAGACCGGGGTAAGAAATCCTCGGTTTAACTGTATAGTAAAATCTCACCGCCTAAGAGCGACACAGACATGTCTGACAATCTGTCGGGCCGCGCAGGTCTCGTCGTCGGACACCCGAAGCTCTTCCTCAACAGAGCCAAGTATTGGCAGTGTCGATATCACATTGTAAAGCTTTCGAAGGCCATCCTTAAACAGAAATCAACACAATTAATTCCATTATTTATAGGACAGCGGACAATGTAGCAGGTGGGTCATTTATATGGCAAGAGAACACCGTCGCTCATCACCAACCGCGCCACAGACCGCGCGTACTGTGTTTTTAGGCCGCTTAAGCGGCACTTATAAGAGCCATATATCACTCACTCAACGAAACACAGTACAAGTACGAAATCACGTTGAGTATTGTGCAAGTGGTATCACTTCGGACGAACCAGTCCAATTATTGCGTCCGCAAATGCTTAGGCATGGCCCTCCCACAGGTAAAATACCTTCCATTCACAGAATACTCAGTGTGAAACTTTAGTTGTAACAGTACTTATGTTTCGCTGAGTGATATTGGAGGCACATAAAAACGCCGCTAATGCAGCGTATAAAGCTGGCAACACAACCAGTGCGTGGACTGTGGCGCGTTATGGGCGGTGGTATTTTCTTACCATATACCCACCTGCTCCATTGTCCGATATACCATACAAAGATATATAGAACGATATTTCAATAATCAAAACTTAGCAAAGCAAAGAAACCTTGCCAATCCTATAGTGATTCATAATACTTGAACGACATCCATTTTGTACATTAGGACAAGCGGTCATCCGCCCATGGACACCGCTTCAACTTTTAAGGATTGTTACGCTCTTTTTTATTTTTAAAACATCTCTGCTGACAGTTGATTCCATAGAATTGTGGTACTCGGCATAAAATGCACAATAAAACTATTTACTTTGCGAAAAATGATAAACTCTATCTTAGATATAAATAATTAAATTAAAAACACGATCTGAGCAAAACGACGAAAAAATATTATATTATTATTATAATATTATATTGGTGACAAGCACAGATAATTAAATAAATTTTTAAAGTTTAAGATTTCATCTCGTCCTTTGGATTTTTTTTACCTCGAGAAACTAAGAACTGCTATAATCTTATTTTGTGCCTGGAAAAACTGGTAAATATAATTTTTTATTATTCATCAAGTCAGAAGGCTCTTCCGGTAAAAGTGTTGACATAAATCAATACAATACTTGTAACACTGAAATTTTCTAGTGCATAAACTCTAATAATAATTTAGCTATGGTTATTATTGTAACAAAATTAATTGTAAAGACTTTTTACTAGACCTCCCTCCCCCTCCCCTTGTGATATTTCGTGATTTTTATCAAACTGCCCTTTTTAAAAACCTCACGCGATTAAATGAACTGTCTCCAAGTTATAATGCCGACGATAAAGGCATGGATTGCCGCGCCGTTGTCCATGGGCGGCGGCATCTCACCACTAAGCTGACACGCCCAGTTGCTTGTTAAAGCAAAAAAAATCCTCACCTGATTGTCAAACTCCTCCAAAATAACACGAAACTGAAACGACAGTCCGAAAAACATGGTTGCATGGCATCTACCAGAGTCGTGCGAGCATTCCAGCAACCACAGCGCGTACCTGTACAGATAAAATCATCACTTTTAATTTGAAAGATAAAAGCGGCGCAAAAAGTCTGCAACACAACCGATGCACGGACTGTGGCGCGTTTATCCAAAGGCGGCGGTGATCTATTACCATATAGGAGACCCACCTGCTGCGTGTTCCCTTCTCGATAAAATGTACATTCCGAACGACTGATGGTAGATTGTTACTTGAAACATTATTATTTTTGCATTGTTTTT
>DWCF01003077.1:0-21013 GCA_018230265.1 Delias oraia | reverse complement strand
ATATTTATTAAGATAAGCCTGTTTGTAAACGGTAATTAAAGTAATCTTTGATTTATATTGCCTTTTTTTTTAATTCTAGTATTGGTTTTTATATGGTTAAAATTAGTTATGATTACTTTTTGATTATAATTAGCGTTTGTAAAGTAAAACGATGCATCACTATATTTTATTTGTTTAACGTTTCTTAGCATATTAATTACATTATTGTTATTTGTACTTTAAAATTTTCCTATTTCCATTAAAAACTTTATGAAAATTTAATCACTCTTAGTTTTTTCAACAAGTTAAAATCAAAATATTAACAACACATTATTCATTTATTTGTAGTTAACTATTTCTATTATACAATAAAATAAAATTTTATGTGTTAAAAACTTTAGACATCAAAACATAAGCTACATCAACATCTACTGTGTTGTAAATTTAATCGTGCAAATTTTTTTGATTTTTAATAATAAGTTAAGCAAAATAAATGTTTTTATTAGTTTAAAACAAAAAAAAACTTGTTGCAGTAAGACAAATTATTATTGTTTAATATTAATACAAATTATATTTAAAACCCTTAAAATATCTTACAATTAAATATTAATATTTGTAATTTAATAAATTAATTGTTTTTTGTCACAAAATTATTAATAAAACTTTGTTAATTTTATCATTGAGTAGATTAAGAATATGTTTTTGACTTTAAAGGTGTGAAAAATTTAAAATAATATATGTTAAATAATTATGTTTGTAATTATAAAGATGTATTATAAAAACAAGAGTTTTACCTAGGCTTATAAATTTGTCTTTGTTATATTAATTAACAAAAACAAAGGTAAAAAACTACTTATTGTAAAAAAAATTATAATCAAAATCACTAATCTTCTTTCTGAATAAGCAAATTATATTATTAAAATCGAAATAATAAAAAATCTTACTAAAATGATAGCTTAGCTTTATGTCATATAATTTATTTTTATCACATACATTATAAATTACTTAAATATAAAAATAAATTTTTTTTACCCACAATGTTTTTTTATATAATCTGTAATATTGCGATGATAAGTGGTTTAACGATAGATGTTCAATTGGGAATAGGTAGAAACACTAATTATAAATACATTGTAAGCTTTAATATAGAACAAGGTTTAGATAATTTCGGTATATATATGTTTATGTCTAGACTTAATCATGCAAGATCTATTGAGAAAAATTACTGTAAAAAATATGACTATTCAAGATATTGCAAATATTTTTTTGACGAAAGTAATAAGGATGAAGTGGATAGCTTTAAATTTTCAAATACCAACTTAGTCTTGGCCAAAAAATGGGTATATGATGAAAATATCAGTAATTCGAGAGAATTTATAGAATCACGACCAGTTTTATGTCTACAATGCAAAGATGTTTTTATCGACGCAAAAAATGTTGTTGTACTACGATTTCTTTGGACAATTGCAAAATTTAAATCTGACTGGACAAGTTTAAAAATTTTACAAAATCTTATGGATTCTTATTTGATGAATATTAAATTTACTTCAGATGAAAATAAAAAGCTGTATTATAAAATTCATCTTGATGCAGTTGAAAAATTTTACAAATTTTTATTGAATGCAAAAAAAAAATATATTTATAAAACGATAGATATTACAAAAGATGTTATCAAAAGCTATTTGAAGGATTCAAATGTTTCTAAACAAGATTACGATGAGTTTTTAAGTATTGATAGAAAGTCCTTATTTAAGTGTTCTGAAGTTGTGTTAAGAATTTTACAAAATATTGATTTAGATGATATAAATAATGCCATATTTGATCCATTGGAACTTGACTTCTACAACTTTTTTAATTAAAGTTTTTGTCGAATATCTTTATATCCTTTATTTTTCATTAGACATTATCTTAAAATTGGCTCTTACTTTTTTACCTTGTAGTTTTATATACAATTGGTGTCATATGGCTTAGACAAACGCTAAGCTTTAATTAAGATAACATACAATTCTGTATTGCACATTTTTATAAATAAGTGTAAAGATACGTATCTAAGTTTTACGACAATCAATTTGCATCTTATGCAATTTCAAAAAAACACTCTAATTGAATTCGTATATAATTATATTGTATAGAATTGTCGTGCGGGTTAAGAATTAATAATTATTCTTTAATTTGCTTTGAAAGATACTGTTAAGCACCTATAACAATTATTATAACATCACCGTTACAGTTATTTTTTTTTACTAACATTTTAATGCTGCTAAAAATTAGTTTAATATATTTGTCGAAAAACATACTTTAAAATTTTTATCAAACGTAATGTAATTTATTTTTTATATTTTTATTTGCAAAAGTAAGAAAAATATTTATTTGATTAACGTTTTACATAAATTTAAGTTTAACAAAGTGAAAATTTGTAAGAATTTTACAAGAACAAATACAAACCTCATAAAAGACTTATTACAGAAGTAAAAAGTTTTACTATTATACTTGTAAAAATATCCTTAAAAATGATTTTTACAAAAATTTTTTTTGCAAGTTTATTGCTTTACATACTGTTTGAGATTTTGGTAAAGTTTTTTGAAGTTTGTTTAATGTAAACGTAGGGTCTTTTAAAAAAATACTGGTAAAATGGGCAATCTCAGATTAAGTTATATTAACATATTTTTTATTTCATTATTATGAATTTTAACTTAAAAAATCAAAAGTTTATTAGACTTCATGTACTTAAAGACGCTTCTAGGTTTAGTGTGTTATTTAACAATTTTTTTTTCGAGATTAAGTCAATTTTTCCACTTTTAATATTCACAACTAGACTTTGATATTTAAAAAACATAATAGCAAAAACTTTGGTTAGTAGATTAATTCAAAAACTCAAAGAGTTTGGTTTTATCGTTTACAAACGAAATATTATATTTTCATATATATATTTTTCTGTAGATTGATTAGATTCATTATCGAAATCCATAAACAAAACAAAACCATTTTTATATATACGATTAACTTACTATTAAATATTTATACTAAAAATTTATTAACTATAATAGGATCGGCACATCGTTGAACTATCGAACCAGATATATTTCAATAGTGTAATATTTTTTTATTAAATATGATGTTTGAATATGATTATTATAATATTCCAACACTTGTTATTGATAATTTAAACACAACTTTACATTTATAGTTTATAAACATTACCTTTATTAACAAAAACCGAAATTTTTTTATATATAAAAGTCATAAAAATTTTTATGATTTAGAATAGATTAATCCTCTAAATTAGTATAGATAGATCTTAAACATTGCCTTTTAATGGCTTTTAGTTAATACAAGATTCTATGTTGCATGTAATTTTTTTTTCTAAAAAGCATCAGCAAAATTTTAACAAAAAAATATAAGTTTAACGACCAAATCATCAAAAATTGTTCTGTTAAAAATTTTGCTCATAAAAATTTTTATCCAAAACAGAATACTGAAATTATCTAAAAAATACTGAGCACTTAATTTATACTGCTGTTAGAGAATATAAAATTTTTTTTATTTAAGACATTCTTCGTAATAACATTTTAATATTCGTAAAATTCTTACCCTACATGTTGTTTTTTATAGTTCTCAATTTTGATATAATCAACGGTTTACTCATAGAATATCAACTGGGATATGGTAGAAACAGTTGTCTCTCAGCTTTTGGCAAATTCTGTCTAGGAGAAGGTTTAGATACTTCTTCTATTCAAATATTTTCGGAAAGATTGAAAGAGCTTAGAGATACCGAAAAAAATTATCATAAAACAACTAAAAACTTGCAATTTTTGAAGTATATTACTAGTGAAAACACTAAAAAAAATGAAGATAATTTTAAATTTTCTGATACTAATATAGTCTTGGCTAAAAAATGGTTTTATTTTAAAAACTTATATCATTCTATAAAATTTAAAGAGTCTCATCCAGTTGTATGTCTTAAATGTAATGATGTTTTTATTGACGATAGTAACATTGTATTACTTAGATTTCTATGGACATTTGACAAAATTAAATACAATAATTGGGAGAATTTGAAAATTATCAAGAATCTTATTGCGTCTTATAAAGCAAAAGCGAAGACAACATATAACAAATATAGAGATTCCTATTATAAAATACATTATGATGCAATTATAAAATTTTACTTATTTTTATTGAATGCAAAAGAAAAAAAATTTACTAAAACGACAGATATTACAAAATACGTTATTAAATGTTATTTAAAAGAACTAAAAATATCATTAAGACATTACGAAGAGTTTGTAGAAATTGATAGTGATTCTTTATTTAAATGTTCGAAGAATGTTTTTAAAATTTTAGACAATATTGATTTAACTAATATTAACAATGCCATATTTTCTAAATGGCAACTTGACTTTTACAACTTTTTCAAATAGATTAATTAAAAAATTAATTTTATATTAGTCAGATCATTTTTAATCAATTTAAATTCAAACTAACTTCTATTTAATCGAAGTATTTTTTGCATTTAAATTGTTTCGTAAAAAACTAAGACTATTGATCTAAATCATCTCTTAGACCTTTACAACTCAGTATAGTCTTTATTTTAATTATATAGAGTAATCTTAGCTTTTATTAAAAATGTGTTAAATATTTTCTTAATATGTTGTTTTACCACAAAAAAAATCAAATTAATTAATCTAAAAGACTTTCAAATAGAGCTAGATATGTCGGTTGAAATCTTGAATGTGTAAAAAAATAGAATAATTGTCTAGAACAGAAAATTAGGAAAAGTTGAGATTGATTACAGAATTAACAAAAGTCAACTTAGAAGTAGAACGATATCTATCGTAGAGAAGAAATATAAAATTTATTACTATATTAGTTATATGTTTATAAAAATACACAAAATTAGTCTTATACATATAAATTAGCTTCCAAATATAAATAAAGGCAGCAAATTACAATATAAAGAACATTTAAAATCTTGTGTTGAAAATTTATATTGCAAGTAATTTGATTTTTAAATGCAAAAATAAACTAGCTAGATGCAAAAAATAATAATGTTTGTATAAATTACAACTTAAATTTTGCTGTATATGATTTATGTAAAAAAATCGGTTTTAAATAAATTTATATGCATTTTTCGTCGGTTTAAAACTTTAAGTCAAAAAACACAAAACATTGTTTTTATCGGATGTTTGTTTAAATAAATTGTGAAAAAAATGACTCTGCACTTACAATTATCATAAACATTTACGATACAAACTTGTAATATACAAAATAAATACTATGTAAAAAAAATTGCACATACTAGTGATTGTTAAGTCGATCTAAAATATAAAGTGCTAACAAAAATAATTTTCATGGTTTTTGTTATAAAACAAATATTACTTTTTGTTTATTCATAACGACACGTCATTGGTGTAAACAAATTCTTTGTGTTTAATTGACCTTAATAAATAAAACAAATATATTTTTATCATGGAATGTATAAACATCAATAATTTTAATATTTAAAATTACTTTTAATTCAAAAATATTCTTTACAATATAGTAGATTTTAAACAACGGCAGTAAAATTGTTAGGAATCGGACGAACTTACATACGGAATTAAAATTTATAGAATAATACAAAATAATCTTATTTCGTCTAGGTCATTTTATACAAGACAGTCTATATGTCAAAAAAATGATCAAATGTTGCATGTTTAAAAAAATTTAAGAATATGTAGTACACAACTCAAAAATTTAAAAAAACTGTCTTTGTGTATTGTTTTGAATTAACCACCTTAATATGTTTATAATTAACAATATATTATAACAAAAAACTCAAATATTGATACTATTTTATCTTATTAATAAAATTTATAAATAAGAAGATAAAATTTGACAATTTTCTTATCTTGATAGTCATTGAAAATATTAAACATTTTTGTTAGTATATTTTGTATTTACACCTTAACAATGATTAAATAAAAATAAAATGATAATCTGACAAAAAATTACCGAACCCTCCGTCGAGGTGCTGTTCGACAATAGAAGAGAAAAAATAATTTAATTTGCTTTCATTGGGCAGCATCATCATGCCCCTTCTCGTGAAGATGCTTTTTATTTTAATTTTTATAAATGTCAAATAAATCAACACCTTGACATGCATAAGGAGATATGTGACAGCTAATATAATAAATTAGTATGGTTATACCAAAATAAACGTATTTACATTATATTGTACTAATAAATCAATAATATGAGAAATTTTAAGAAGAAAAATTACCAATATAATGTATGTTATTAATTATTTTTGTTTACAATTTATAAATTTATTTATTTGTACATTTAAAGGAGGTTATACAGCAAATTATTATATTTTTGATCAGTTATATTAACTTGGCAAAAATGTTTATTTGCTTTTAATAAACATGTAATTGAAAAATTTGCAACTTTTTATCAAAAAAAAATTTTACCCTTTAATGTTTTTCAATATAACTTTTAATATCGCAATAGTGAGTGGTTTGTTTATCAGTTACCAATTAGGTCGGGGTAGAGACACCTACTGTTCATCGTTTGGCAGCTTTGCTGTTGATGAAGGTTTAAATAATTTTTATTTAAAACCATTTTTTGACAAAATACAAGAGTTGAGAGATACTGAAAAGGAGTATTGTGAAAAGCATGACCCCGAAAGATATCAAAAATATTTTTTAGACGAAAATACAAAAGAAAAAGTAGATAAATTTAAATTTTCTGATACTAATCTCGGTATGGCTAGAGCTTGGATGTTTTATGGAGATTTACATCATACTATAAAATTCCGTAAGTCTCATCCAGTTGTATGTCTAAATTGTAACAATGTTTTAATTAACACTTATAACATTGTTATATTAAGATTGCTTTGGACAGTTGCTAAATGTGAAAACAGTGATTGGGAATGTATCGATAACATTGAAACTTTTCTCATTAATTGTGATTTAAAATACAAATTTACTGATAATGAAAATGAGAAACTACAGTTTAAACGTCGTTTTAAATCTGCCTTAAAATTTTTTAACTTTTTATTAAGTGCAAAAGAAAAGGATCTCACATCAACGACAGAAATTACAAAATACATTATAGAATGTTATCTTAAAAAGAAGAAACAATACAAAAAAATTTACGCAGAGTTTATGCAAATTGATAGCGAAGATTTGTTTAGTTGTTCTAAAGATGTAACCGCAATCTTAGATAAAATTGATCTAGATGATATTAATAACGCTATATTTGATAAAGATCAACTAGAATTTTACAATTTCTTCTATTAAATTTTAATTAATTTATGTATTCATTTTATATTCATTTATAATGTCAGACAAAGTTATAAAAAAATTTTTGGCATTGCTGTTTTTTTGCAGAAATATATCTAAAAGAAACTATTTCACTTTAAAAATTTTATATATATAAATTAAATATTGTTTTAACTAGTTGCGTTTTATTTTAAGATTTTATCAATTAAAACAAAAGATTTATAATAGCATATAATTTTTGTTTTAATAATTTAAAAAAAGTGATTAGAATCCAATCATACTTATAATCTTTTGTATTCACTTACATTTTTCATTATACAGATTAGACTTAATTTGGCTGGTGTTTACTCTTTTTTAGTTTGGTTTAAATGATTTAGATAAATAATTTTTGTTCCATCTTTCAATTTAACCAAAAATAACATCATACATTAGGGCCTTGCTGCATAGAAAAATGGTGAAACTCTGTAAAATCAAATAAGCATTGAACCTGATAGTGTCCTACAAAGGCGGGCTTACTAAGATTCGCTGTACGATATAAAAAGTTTTATAAGTTATTAATTAATCCATAATATTATAAGTTTAATCATTTTAACGGGCTGTATGTTAATTTTAAAACTGTTTAAGGGCTGTTACATATGTCATAGTACTGTGGCATCTTTTCTATATATAAATAAACTTTTAAAATCTTGAAGACGTCGTGGAACAAGGCAGAAGCTTAAAAGAAGTTTATCATAAAACATTTACTGTATTATCTAAAACATTTATATGTTAACGCTACCCATCTTTACTACACAAACAACCATATAGTAGACATTAACAATTTTTTTTAATCCTTAGCCACACTAAGATTCTCAACGAGACACATCAAGAATCAATAGAAATTAACACATGTGCGAGTTAACGAATGTCAGTATCATAAAATATTAATCAATGGTTAAAATTTACATTTTAAAGTATAAACAAAGAAAAGTTGATCTTTATTGTTTACAAATTATTAATACAAATAACAAAAAACTTCTCCAAAAATTGACCTCGCCAGGACTCGAACCCAGAACCTTCGGGTCTGGAATCCGACGCGCTACCATTGCGCCACAAGGTCTAAATACTTTGTATATTTCTAGTTTTATTGAATACTTACCCGCCCAATTAACAAACAAATTTTTATTTAACAAGGACTATGGAAAGAAAGAAATCGTGGTGTACACAAAAATATTTAAAAAAAGTTAAGTCTACAGAAATACTTATTAAGAGAAAATCACTTGAAAGTACTAAGAAAGTGAAGTCTATAAAAGAATGTGTTAAACAAATATTATCTCCTAAGAAGATAGGTACACCAAAGAGAATTGTACAATTAATGTCGCCTAATGGATATGTTGAAATTAAAGGAAATGATGGAAAATCAAAATATACAAGCTCACGAAGAATTGATTTTTTAAATTAAAACTCAGGAAATCTCATATTAAAGTTTTTACAATTTGCTAGTTTGTATATTATGATCAAACTTTAATAAAAAATAATATTTTAGGTGATATTTTTTTTAAATAGATCACAATTCTTTTTTCATATTTAAATTATCTTTAATATCCATATGTAAATTGTATATGTTTTTGCTAACTCTTAAAATTTGATCAGACGAAATAAGTCTAATAATTTAAATAATTGTATGATAAAAAAGTAAACAGTTAACAGATTGTCTTTTTAACAAGTCAAAAAAAATAACATCGTGTATTGTTTACTATTTCTTTAGTAGTAGTTAGACAATTATATACGATTTTTATATAGTTACACTTAAGATTTAATTTAAAAAATTATTCAATTGCAACTTACATATTTCTTATTTTACTGTACTACCTATTTTTGTGCGTATTAGATTTTGCAATTTTATTGATTGATGAAATTTACTCATTTTGATGTTGCAATAATTTATGATAATTTTTTAATAAATTGTAAATCTTCATTCATCTCCTGATAAAGACATACTTGATAATATTACAATGTGTTCATGTATTAATAAAATACAATCAGTTTAAAATATATGAGTTTAACCTTTTTATGTCAATTAACAGTTGACAATATTAGTTTTTATTTTTTATACCCATGAATTTTACAAATATTCAATACTACAAATCTTTATATTTGATAAGAAGAAAGTACTACAAAAAAAAGACTCGTTTACTTTGTTCTGTTTGTTACAAAAGAGATGATCTGTTTTTATGTCTAAAGTGTAAATTAATATTATGTGATAAGGATAAATGTAACGATAATGAACTTCTTGTTAATTTAAAAGACAAGTTTAGTTTTAATAAGTCTTTTTTATCTTCTAATATAAAAAGGCCTGTATTAGTACACCCATTTTTCAGACAAATAGACTTTTCTATAAAAGGTCTTAAAAATCATGGTAATACGTGTTACATTAATTCTGTTATACAACTGTTATTTAATCTAACACCCTTTAGTCGTATACTTTTGTCTATAGATAAATGTGATCATAATCTTTGTCTTTTTTGTAGAACTAAAGATTTTTTTTCCGGCTACCTCGTCAACGATGAAAACTTTTTACAACGATTTATTGATACGATAATGAACATGAAAGTAGAATACAGTAATAAGGAACAACACGATGCGTATCTCTTTTTATTGTTTTTAATTAATACTAAATGTATCAGTTGTAAAGATCAAGGTCCTTTACTATCTTCTCCATTTACTGTTAAAGGTAATTATATTTTAAAATGTTTAGATTGTAAAAAAAAGAAATCTAAAACGTTAGAAATATCTTCATCATTATCTCTAGATTTTGATATCTCATTACAAAATACCTTGAGAAACTATTTTGATAAAGAAGTATTGAATGATTTACTGTTTTGTCTACACTGTCAAAAAAAAACAAAATTTGTAAAATTTTTTAAATTAATAAAAACCAGTGAATTATTAATTTTACATTTAAAAAGATTTAAAGCATCTAAAGGTGGGTATATAAAAAACGACGATGATATGGAAATAGATCACAAGTTAGAACTAACATCAGGTACTTATGTTTTAAAAGGCATAGTAGTTCATAAAGGTAGCTTAAATTTCGGACATTATATTGGACTTGTTAATAATGACAGATGGTACTGTGTGGATGACGAACAAGTCTCAATTGTAGATATTAATGAATATTTAAAGCAAGCTTATATTCTGGTATATATAAAAACAAAAAAATAGGGCCCAACCGGGAATCGAACCCGGGACCTTCTGCACCCAAAGCAGATATCATACCGCTAGACTATCGGGCCACGAATAAATTGTTAATGTAAGATTTATAAAAATTTAATGATATTTATTATACTAAATATAATTTATGCAATAAAAAAATCATATTGGTTTTTTCTGATGAAAGTATTTTTATTAAACGTTAAAAAATACTTTACTATATAAAATTGCCTGAAAGTGTTAGACGTTTTTTTTGTAAAAACAATATCTTTATTATTCAAGTGCTTAAAGAGTAATTAACATAAATCATCAAATTTATATTTTTTTTTAGTTTTACACATCATAACATTACATTTATTAGTTTTTTTTATATACAAATCTTTTTAAATACACTATTTTGTTTTAAATAATATTTTATAATTTATTATGTATATCTAAGATATTTACTATACATTCTTTAATATTAAACTTTCCAATATAGCTTATAAATTTCAATTTATTTCTATCCCATGTCTAAAACAGAAGAATCTTTTGAACAGAATTTACGATCTCTTTCTAAATATGAAAAGGATGTTAATAATATAAATGAATTTGTAACAAGATTAGATGGTTATAAATCAGAGTTAGATACAATAAACTTCTCAATAGAAAACATTACTGAAGATTTAAAACATGTTGACTTTATTGATTTTCTGTATTCTAAGAAATCTCATAATATTGTTAGTCTTGGTGTTGTAAATAAACTCATCCAACAAGTAAAAGTTTGTAAAAATGAAATTACAGAACCAGAATATATAAATAAAGCTGATGAACTGTACAATATACTTATAAAAGAAGGTTATACCTTTATAAAAGATATTTTAGATAAAAGTGTAGATATTTTGTATATGAATAATGATTTTACTATTTTTACTAATTTAGTAGAAACAGACAAACAAATCAAACAAATAATTTTATGGCATAGAAGTCAAGAATGCATGAAAAAGAGAGAATATTATAAAGGAAACCTTAACATCTTTTATAGAATGATGATTAAACAAGAATGTTTTATTTGGTACAAATTGTTTTATAAAGATTTTATTAAAATGGTAAATAGTCTAGAAAATAGTAAAACTTTTACATTGTATGAAAAGTTTTTGTATTCTGTGATGTTGCACTATTTTGAAGACGAGGAATTTATAGAAATAAATTGTATTGAAAAAAAGTTTAACTTACAAAATTTTAGTAATGATGTTGAAGTACAAGATTATGTTTATACATTGATTCTAAACAAATGTTACAAGGAATATCGTGGAGATAAAAAAAAAGTGATGGAAATCTAATCTTTATACTCTTGAATCATCTTAACATTATTACATCTAATAAAAATACGATTTAAATTATTAATACTCTCATTGTCATATTCAAGACAGTCATTTAGTACTACATTGAAGTATTTATCATATTCAATAAGTATACCTTCATAATATTGTCCCCATTTTAAAAATACTCTGATTTTTTTATTAACAAGCCTACTTAGAAACTGTTTAGGATTTTCTAAAAATAATTCATGCATAAAAAAGGGTAAAAAAATAATAATAATTTAATGGTCTTCATCCCAATCTTCATTCATTCTTGGTTTAATATTCATCTTCTCCTGTATTCCGATAAGATAATCTTCAGTCTCATACATTACTGCTATAAAATCGAGGGCATATTTTATTGCTCTTATTTTAGTACCATAGATATCAAACGTGGTCTTATCAAACTTCTTAAAATTCGACATAGCATTACTAAAAGACATATAAGCATATTTTAAATGTAAATCTTCCTCTTTTTCGTGTTTTATATTATCACCTTTAATTTTATAAATCTCACTAAGTTTATTTTCAAATACACCTGATCCTTCCACAACATCAATAGTATTATTCTGTATATTCTTACTAAGAGCTCTTAGTGTCTTGAGAATTAATCTTTCATGCTCGTCTAAAACCACATCTAAGGAATTTTTCAAGACTATTGTAAACATATCATTGCCTATAAATTTAGTATAAGTTTTATTACTTTCTTTAATAACTTCCATCTTTTTGACCAGACCTAAATTAGTAATGGGTTCTAAAACAGGTGAAATATATCCACCTAAACAATCTCTAATTCTTCTTAAATCATGTTTACTCATTATCTTAAATACAACTTTATTTGCTTTGTTACAAAAATCTAAAAAAATATTGTCTACCTTACCACTGCAAATTATAACGTCAGAACACAAAGAATCAACCTTACTTTTTATAAAGTCTACTTCTTCTTTACTAAAATTGTAAAGTTCTTCTGATGTATTCATTAGAATAGTACTTTTAAGTTCTGCTCTACTGATATCTAAAGGACAATTATAAATAGCAGTCGTGCCATTTTCAATTGTCTTTTTTATAGAATCTGGCTCCCTATCAAAAACCATACCTTCAATCAAAAAACTATCTTCAAGGGTACCTGTAGCTATTTTGAAAATTCGGATTTTCTCAGAACTAAATGATTTAGTTTTAAAAACACATTCTGAAAGTAGTGACTTAATTTTACTCTCATTTATCAAAGAATCGAGTAGTAAAGAAAAATTTGGCACAACTTCATTATCCTTAATATTTAAAGAATCGATCTTCTCAATTAAGATGTTCTCCTCTGTATCATTAGTAAAAATAGTAATATTTTTTTTCAAGTAAAGACATTCTTCATTTATTTCTGCTCCTATATTTCTATATATCTCTCCTAAAATAGTAGGTTTGACACCTTTTTCAATAATCAAAAAACTTTCTTCAATTAAATATTTTACTAATAATAAAAAGAATTTACTAGAATCACCAAATGTATCGAGTTTCTTAACATATTCTATAAGTAATTTGACAAGTGGGTGGTTTATCTTAATATTATCTAAAATCACCATAGGAACGGAAGTATATTTTAATGTATTGTAATCAGTCTGTATAAGTTTCTTAAAATACGAGTTACCATACAATTTATCAAATATGGATATTAAAGAAGTAAGCTTTTTTGTGACTACTATATATTTGGCCTTTTCTTCTGTTTGAGACTGAGAAATAAAACCAGAGGTATTCATTTTAAGGGTCACAATTTTTATGCATTTAAATATTTTGATTATTTAAATACTTTTTAGCATAAACAGTTTGTTGTTTTACAAACAAAATAACAATTTAAAAATCTTAAAGTTTTTTATTGTAAAATACAAATTTTTCAATTTTTTTATCCCATAAAATGGTAAGTGAAAATATTTTAATTTTTCAGAATTTTGATTTAGCATTCCCAACAGAAGAACAAATAAGAAAAACACACAAGACTAAAAATTTATACGCAGTACCTACAGGATATTTTATGCAAGTTTTATGTGATGGATGTAAGGGTGTTACTTTATGCTATTCACATTCACAGAGGGACATGAACTGTAAAGGATGTGGTGAACCAATTTTAAAGAGTACTGGAGGTAAAGCTAGATTAATTGGAGAATGTGCTTTTAAAAAAGTAGAATATAATTTTGATTAAAGAATTATTTATTTTAAGTTTATTTATCTTATTTTGTTGTTTTTACATGAGTTTGTTTCTTTAAAAAACTATAAATTAATAAAACTATCTAATTTTAGCATGAATTATACATGGAGAATATTTAAATTTTCAAAATTGATTAATAATAATAATGACTACTTATCACACTGTAAAAAGAATATTGAAGAATTTAGTCAATCAATTGTTCATTCACAATTTGATTCTCAGGGTATAATAAGAGAACAATGGTTACATATATTTATGGAAAGCAGTAGATCTATTGAAGTTTCAATTATAAATGGATCATTAGAAATTATTCTAAATATCTATAATCCTCCTAATATTAGTGTTGTTGTTTTAGAAAAAATGAATGATTTTAAATTAATTAAAATGTGTCTTAGAGGAAGAGTACTGGCTTTTAAATGTCTAAAAGTTAAAAAGAAATTTCAAATTGTATTTTTCAATTCAGATGAATCTAATGCTTTTTTAGAAAAGTTTAATTCATCAATAGACTGTAATAAAGAAGATGAGAATTCTATTTTTACACTACGTAATGAATTCTTAAGTTATTTTCAAGATGAAATTTCTGAAGGTTTTTGTTTTGATGATATGAAGACTAATGAAAGTAAAGAAGAATTAATACGAAAATTTATTAAATTAGTCAGAGAGTAGTACAAAAAACTTAAAGACTTTTATAGAATAGACAAAAATAACTAAGATAAATATAACCAGTTTACTATAAATTAGCTTTTAGATGTTTAAAATTTATTAAATGTAATAAAAATAATAAAATAGTATTTATAAATAGAGAGAATTTGCGAATACAATATCTCTTTTTATTTTTACTATTCCATTACTAAACATATTTTCCAGTTCGATATTACCTATTACTCTTGCTGCATTACTAAGTTGTTTTAAAAGTTCTTCGAGTCTTTTAAATGTTCTAATAATACTTCCTTCAAATACTTCTGTGTTACTACAAATTTCTATAAATGTGTGACCACGACACCACATTTTGACAACTTCCATAATCTCATAAGAAAACTTTTTTAAGTACTTTTTTGGATTTCCTTCCAATCCATGTTTGTTTAGAATATTGCAGACTTTTCTAACAGAATCTTCTATAAAAAAATATAATTTCTTGTTTTCATCTGATAAAACGTAGTCTTCTTCATTCCATTCTTCAAAGACCATACAAGATAAAAGCGGAACAAATTCGTCAACTTCAAGTTTCAAAAAATCACCGTTAAAAATCATTTCAGTCAAAACTAATTCATCTCCAGAAGAAATCTCACAGGCCAGTCTGCCTTTAATTTCTACATTTGTATCGTCACAATACCCAAGATCTTTTAAAACATAAATCATTTTTTTACATTCTTTCATATGATAAATTTCTTTTAATTTTGACATTTCTTGAAATTTCTCTTTATAGACGTTTTTACATATTTCGTTTCTAATGTAATTCAATGTATCAAAATCTATCGGTTTATTATCGAAACTTGGTAAATTGAATTTAGATTTATAAATAAGACTGCAATCTACGTCTACCTTATAATCTTCACTTTTTATATAATCAAAAGAACAATCTATTAAACAATCAGTGTAAAATTGACCACACAAAATGCATATATCATTTACAAGATACGAGAAACAATCATCTAATTCTTGTTCGATTTTTTTTATTTCTTCGCAATCATCTTTAAATGTAATTTTTTCAAAATTTGTATAAAAAACTTTGGGACTAAATTTCGCTCTAAAATCGTACACCATATAAACATTAAAAACGTTGACTGTTATTTTTTTCACACATTCTCTAGTAAATACTAAACAAACTAAATCTTCATTATCAAGTGTCTCCACAATAGCATTTTTAATATAAATACTAGCTCCAAATCGTGGTATAAACAAATCTACTACTCTTCCTTTTTTTATATAAGATATAAATTGTTTATGCAGTTTTTTGCATCGTGCAACTTTCACATTTTCTAAGGCCAGTAGTAAAGCTATAAAACTGTTCTTTGGGTACACTTTAATCTGACTATACATTTCTAAAAGTTCAGTTTCTTTTTCTTTGCCTTTTTTAAATGCTTGAAAATGATGAAAAGATCTACTGATCAAAAATGCAGGATCAAGACCTTCTACACGCATTAAATTGAGAATCATATTATAAGTTAAACGGAAAGCACTAATTAAATTATCTTTTGAACATGAAAATAAATCTTTAAGTTCAGCAAAAGTCATAACATCATTAATTAAACTAACAACTATACCCATTTTATCTATTCCTCTTCTTCCTGCTCTTCCACTCATTTGTATATATTCCGCACTAGTAAGATGTCTCGTTTTTACACCGTCAAACTTTTTTAACGATGTAAATACGACGGATTTAGCGGGCATATTCAAGCCTATGGAAAATGTTTCTGTTGCAAATAAAATTTTAACGTATCCTTCTTGGAACAAAATTTCCACAATTTCTTTTATAATAGGTAGTAAACCAGAGTGATGTATACCGATTCCTCTTAATAATAAAGGCAGTATGTTTTGTATAATTGGAAGTTCTCTATCTTCCCTTCGTAAAGAATCTATAGCATTATTAAATACAGTTTTTACGACATCTTTTTCATTATCGTTTAAATAATCGTCTACTAATCTCATTGCAAAATATTCACAGTCTTTTCTTCTAAATGAAAATATAACGGCGGGTAAGGATAGATCTTTAATAACATTTATAACATTCCTTTCAGCAATTCGACCTTTTTTAACACTTTTCATTGCTTGATAAAATTCGTTTTTATTAAATTCCGCATCTTTTATCAAGTGCAATTTTTCTGTTTTAAAATAGTGAACCAGTGGTGTAATTCGTTTTTCAGTGTAAACGACATGTACAATTTGGTTTTGTATATAAGAAATCCATTCAGCAAATTCCAAAGCATTTGGTATTGTAGCACTTAAAAACACCATACGAACATGTGCAGGTAGTAAAATAATAGTCTCTTCCCATACTACACCTCTTTCTCTATCTCTCATATAATGTATTTCATCAAAAATAATCCAATGGATTTCTCGTATTACTTCACTGCCTCTGTACAACATATCTCGTAATATTTCTGTAGTCATTACAAGACAAGATGCTTCTGGGTTAATTGTGACATCTCCTGTCATAAGCCCAACATCTGTAAATTCTTCTAATAGTTCTCTGTATTTTTGATTACTTAAAGCTTTAATAGGTGAAGTATACACTACCCTTTGGTTATCTCGTAAAGACATAGCTATTGCGTATTCGGCTACAACCGTCTTACCCGAACTAGTATGTGCACTGACTAATACACTTTCATCTCTTTCAAGTGCGCAAAGAGATATTTTTTGAAATGTGTCGAGTTCAAAATTGTAATTTTTAGCTGTAAAATCATCGAAAGTTTCTGGGATTGGATTATACCCAATTTCTATGGGTACAGCTGCTTCATGTTTAGTACCATTTCGTTCAAAAGAATCTAATGTTTTTGTACGAAGTTCTTGTTTTATTGGTTTTTTTATATCAACCAAAATAGTTTTATCATCAAATGCATCTATCAATTGTGCCATTTGGGGTTAATAAAAAAATAGAAATTTTAGTAAAAATATTATGGAATAAAATAATAAAAAATATGTTTATGCGTTATTTGACATATTAAGTTAAGGGTATTTAATTATAGAATATAAGAATAAGACATTGACATGTCTTAAAATGAGTTATTTACAAAACTCAATAAATTTAATAAAATTAGTTCCAACTAAATCTTAAAATATTTATACAATATATTAGGCTTATTCTACTTAGAAATATTTTTAAAGTTTTTATTTTACCCTTTTAATGTACAAAATAAAGTCCTTAGAACTAACAAATTTCAAGAGTTACAAATCTAGTTATGTAATACCATTTGATGACCATTTTACTTGTATAATAGGACCAAATGGAAGTGGTAAATCTAATATACTAGATGCTATGGTATTTGTACTTACTAATAAACCATATAATATTAGAAATGCTACTATAAAGCTAATACTAAAAAAAGAAAATGAATTGATGACTTTTACTCGGTATATCAATAATAGTGGTAAGAGTTCATATTTTATTAATAATAAGAAGACAGTATATAAAGAATATATAGATAACTTTATAATATACCAGTCATATACAGATTTATCAATTAGTAATATAATAGAGAAGAATTCTGGATCACTAGAATTTAAAAAAGAATATGACGTGTTAAAAAATCAATATAATGATGCCTTAGTTAAATTAAAAATAGAAACAGAAAGTAGAAAACAATATTTGAATATTTTGAAAGAGAATAAGAAATATGAAGAAGAATATGAAAAATATATAAAATTAATAGATAGGAAAAAGTTTCTAGAAGACTATTTATTTAATAATAAAATTAATATTTTATTAAATAGGTATAAGAGACTGAATAATAATAAAGATACTACAATCTTAAAAAATAAAAAAGACCTGTTATATAAAGAGATAAAAGATTTAGATATTAAAATATACCAAAGACAAGATATAATTAATAAAATAGACAGAGATTTAGTTCATCAGAAGTATAGTGTTATACCTGATTTTGATTTATTAGAAAAAGAATATTTTAGACTTCTTAATAATGAAGAATTATGCCGTATTGAAATCGATGATGACGTCATAATTAATTTAATAAAAGAAAGAGATAATTTAGTAAATAAACATCAAGATGTTATTAATGAGTATAATAAGATACAGTTGTTATATAAAGAATATAATGATGAGTTAAATGAAGTCAATAATGAAATTTTAATTAATAAGAATATCAAGACTAAGAGTATTAGATTGTATACATTGAAAAGTAAATTAAAGAATATAACTGGAGTAATAGGGTTTATACCAGATCTAGTGAAATGTATTAATGAAAAGTATGAGTTGTCTATTAAAGCCATATTAAGTAAATTTGAGTATACTTTACTTGTAGACACTAAAGATACAGCTTTTAGATGTATTAAGTATTGTAAAGATAATAAGTTAGGAAGAATTACTTGTATCATATCAAAAGATAAAGGAAATACTAATAATATTAATATTAATAACAATATTAATAATAATAATAATAACAATATTAATATTAATATCAATAATAATATTAATAACAATAATATTAATAGTATTAACAATGATCTAGTAAATCCTCTACTAGTCATTAAATATTCACACAATATTATTGAAGATATTATTGGTAATATTAAAATATCAAATAAACCTTATTCAGTCAAACTCAATTACAACTATGATATCTGTACTATAGACGGTGTAATAATAAAAAACAAAGGTAGAATAATAAACTTTTTTAAAAACACACCATCATCACCATCTCTAGAAAAAAGAATGGATCTCTTAGATAAAATTAAGATTTTAAAAAACAAATTAGAGATGAGTCATAAAACAGAATTAATACAAAATAAAATAAACAAACTAACAGAAGATATAGAAAGTAGAAAGATAAAAAAGACGGAGATCTTAGTACCAGAGACTAAAGTATTTGGAGATTTGTTAAGAAATACGGATATAAGAATTATAATGACTATGTAACAAAAAACAGTAAATATTTTGAAGAAGAGAGATTATCAAAGGAGAAGTTGTTAATTGAGAAAAAAGACAGATTGTTAATTAAACAAGAAGATGATTATAAAAGGCTTAGAGATTTACAAGATGAGTATGATATTATTAAGATTGAAGATTTAGAAGAAGATGAAGGGTATGATAAAGAAGAAATAGAAGAAGAGATTAAAGATTTTTATTTTATAGAAAAGAATGAAATTATAAACAATATTGAAGATTTTATTTTCAAACAAGAACATAATGATAATAACTTAAACATGGATAAGGAAATCAATAATATTTTTTATACTGATAATATGCATATAGAAAATAATATTACTAGTATAAATTATACTGATAATATGCATAAAGATAATAATAATAATGTTAATAATATAAAAAAAGAACTAGAAGATATAAATAAAATATTAAAAAATACATCACTGATAAAAAATACAACTACACTGGATTATAATTCAGAAATATATGATAAATTAAAAAAAGATACACTTGAAATTAAAACATGTCTCAATAATATTAAAAATAAAAGAATCAATCTATTTATGGACTACCTTACTAAACTAAATGAAATAATAAATAGTCTATATAATAAAATCTCAGGTGGGTCTTGTAATTTGATAGCTGATAACCCAGAAGAACCTTTTAACAGTGTAAAGTATTATATAATGGTACCTACTAAGAAATATAAAGAATATGACCAATTGAGTGGTGGAGAACAAATGATCAGTCGTGTTGTATTTATGTACGCCTTAAATAAACTTAATAAGAATGGGTTTTTGTTATTAGACGAAGTTGACTCGAATCTTGATAATTATAATGTACTTAAATTAGTAGACTTTATAAAAAAAGAAGACATACAAATAGTAATGGTCAGTCTAAAAGTGGGTGTGTATAAAGAGAGTAATAGAATGATAGGAGTATATAAACATAGTGGGATGAGTAATTTATTACATTATATTTATTAAATTATATATAACGTATTTTTAAATAATGTTTAAATATTTTCAAATGATGTGTTAAATATTTTTATATTAGTTTAAATATATAAAATAATTTCTAACAAAGAAAAATTTAAAATATATATAAAATAAAATATTGTTAAGAAGTTGTGATAACTGTTAAGTTTTTATTTTGGAGGCAAAAAAAAAATAAAAAATCGTAAAAGGTATATAAATTAATGATAAATAAACTTAAAATTTTGGTTCTGCTGTTTTCAAGCCTATATTTATATTTAAAATAAAACAGTTTACATAATTTAAATATAATCTATATCACTTGTGTTTACACAGCCTTTTTAAACTCTCTCCATACTCTTTCGATGGTTTGAGTGTGTATTGTGGAAATGTTATGAACGATCGGTAATATCTCAAAAACTATCACAGCCACTGACGTATATTTGATATAATATTGTTTAAAATTT
>DWCF01003076.1:0-21017 GCA_018230265.1 Delias oraia | reverse complement strand
ATTTCAAACAAATAGCGCTATAATCGCCAACCAATGAACAAAACTCGTCAAAATTAGAACATAAAAGAAACTTATTATAGGTACGTGCATATATTTTCAGTGAATTGATTTATTTATACGTGTATATATAACAATTGCGGAACTGGAAAAACATAAATTTACAATTAAAACAATAAATAAAATATATCATAACACTATTAACTAATTATATTAATTATAAAGTGATAAATCGGACTTGCATGTAAAATTCAATAACCAAAATATATTTTAACCCAATCCTCCTTAATAGTCCACAAGTTTTTGTTTTAGAACGTAGTTATGTTCATAAAAATATTTTTTGGCATATATCTATTGTTATTACTTTACGGGATACTTAACC
Source organism: Delias oraia (assembly GCA_018230265.1). Taxonomy (NCBI): domain Eukaryota; kingdom Metazoa; phylum Arthropoda; class Insecta; order Lepidoptera; family Pieridae; genus Delias; species Delias oraia. Next base: position 20,638 of record DWCF01003076.1, on the reverse strand, counting down.
TGGCTTACCTAATTTGGAATATATTATGACCTAATTTATTAATATTAAAGCTTTTAAATTTGTATTTTTATCTATATCTATGCTTTACTTATATGCTTTGAGCCTAGAAATATTATTTATATCCAATACACACAAAAATATGTTAACACAATCCGTGTTAAGCCATGTCTGTCATTCTGAATTATGGTACATAGTCCCCAATACAATGAGGGGATGTACAAACATGTAGTGATAAATATTCATACAAATTATCAGATAATAATAACGAGCCGCCATTACGTGACGTAATAACTTAAGCCCCTTGCACACTAATCCTATCGCTATTGTATTATCACCCTAACTGCTTGTAATTTTAACAAATGCAAACCCTAATGCAAGGGAATAAGCAGCAGTATGCAACATTGGTCGGAGTAATTGAGAATTGTAATAATATCCGTACGTTTGCGTATCGAAGTCTATAAGTTTCCGTGTTTAACTGTATCTAGCTGGTTTTTAATTAAAAATGTCGTTATTTTTGTTTGAAGAGCTGTGGAGAGGTCAGGCGAAATTGAATTCGAGTTTTTAAATTTAAAAGATTTTCCTATCTCAATTTGTACACAAATTCACAGTATAAGTTCGGTTGACAGCAGTCATTAGTCCAAGTACCATTACTAAGTCTATTCGGAGGAAGTGCATTTTGTAAGAACACAAAAATAGCGCACTTTGAAATGAAACCCAATACCCAATATCAAATTATTTTTAAATATCTACTTATACCGTAAATCTTATTATACTATTACCTATATACCTATCTACTTATACTTTAAATATCTACTTATACCGTATAACCTTCTTGACTTCCGGTCCAGTTTCGAGTTCTCAATCAATATCGAAGGAAGGTGTTAGCTAGGAGTGTCCCAGCAATACCTATTAGTATAGGGGTGACAATGAGCGGGCTGCCCTGCTATTGGTCAGCCGTTATGACGTCACAGGGTACGCCCTGATCGCACCGGACCTGACCGGTAATATCCGGATCAAACAGCTCCGCCGTAAATCCGTATTTATGTCCATTGTGCGCCACTGAATGGAATCAACTGTCACCTGGCCATCGCAATCAATTCACCAAAGATGTCTCTCGCTATTTCGCCTTTTTCATGTCCTTTCAAATATTTGACGATTTTTAATCGAATTTACATGACTTAAATAAAAAGATTCATTATTAAAATAATACAATATACAGATGTCACTAACACCTTCTAGGAATAACATGTTATTATGTATTTTTCTCGATTATCATCAGTCTAATACAATTTATATCTTCAATTAAGCGAAGGAGACATGCATATTTGAAATGTCTAAGGCCGAAAAGTTAGGCCTGCGACTAGCATTCCTGTGAGCTCGGTCGGCCCCTTGGCCCATAATTGCCCCTGGCGCCCGGTTCTTTAGTTTCATACTTTTTGTATGTGTTTTCGTTCGCTTGTTGGTTTTCGGAATTAGCATGTCTTATTAGCATAGCTGTCGGATAAGAATTGATTGCTGTTTTAACAGCTTCGATAGATGGTTGGCGATCGGGCTTTATATAACATGATTAGTGTGAAATTCTGCGTCTCCTACATATTTAATAACTATGTGAACTAAAGCAAATGTTCAATTTACATTGGTTTTATTAAATATATTTACATTTTTTTATTTATAGTTTTATCTTAGATATTCGTGATGGTTTTTTAAATTTAATTTTGACAGTATATAGACTTCATCATCATCTAGCTATTGGTATCAAAATATCAGATATCTTAGTAATACTTAGGTACCGAGAATGAAAAATCACCTTAATGTTTTAAGCTACCATATACTCGTTGGGCACATTCCTTGATAAATAATTAATATATTGTTGATTTGTGTAGCTGAAATTCACTAATTAGTTTAGTAGTACAAAGTAGTTTTTTCGTAACCACCTTAGATAGTTAAAGTTGATTCTAATATTAATTTTCATGAAAACTGCAAACCCGTAGAAGCTACAAAATGTAAATTTGTAGCAGCGCTCGCGTTCAATTTATACGACGTTATAAATCAGGCGAATACACGGCGCACACGAATCAGTCCTCACCAGAGACGATGCTTCGATAAAATATGCGTCTGCTCGGTCACAGAATGGTAATATTGTTAACAGGGAGTAAACGGGCGACCAAAAGGAGAATTATATTCGGGAATTCTCAATAAGACGTTGTGCGCGTGGGGCCTGCGCGGGCGCCGCCCCGCGGCGAGTCTCTGGCGCCTCCATCGATCGTTCGGCGCTCTCGCTCGGCTGTAGCGCGGCGTCCCGCTCTGCCTCTCGCGGGTGGCGCCCGCCACGTCATTACTGGCCTCGCCGGCCACCTCGACACGCCGCGACCTCTCCGGGGCACTCGGACCTTCCAGGCCGTATCATTAATCTATTACGGGGCGCATGAGCCAACTCTCGTTTTTCCTCTTTACAATTGGACAGCGCGGCGAAACGCGGTGAAAGCGGGCTTTTTATGGCCCTTAATTAGTGTCGATCCTTCGCTCTGTCGGCGAACCGTACACGTCCTCACCTCGGTCCATTCTGGATCGCAGACTGTCATGCTGCGTGGATGCTCTTTTGTGCGACCAGATGACTGCCTATTCGTCATACACCACACTGATATTTTTGACACAAGCACGTATGGTCAAAGCAAAAGCGTTAATATTACTCATTTTTTTCTTTGATTTCGTAAAAATCTTCCTTATTAACTAACCAAGAACTGGGTGTATTTATTATTAGTGCTCGAAATATGAACGCCTGTCCAACTAAGGTTCATTTTTAATTATATTTAAGCCAATTTACATAATATCACTTTAAAAAATTATTTATAATATTATTCTCATGTATTATATGAGCGTTGCAAAGTTTTATAACACTCAGTTCGTTGGTTTTTGCGTGAAAGAGTAGAAAACATCCAACCATCCAAATTTTCACGTATATTATATTAGTAGGACATGGAAACTTCATGCACGTTAGAGTCTATACAGACGTTGTTTTTCATGAATATATGATTACAGTTTTAAGGAGGTATAAACTTTTATTGGCTTGAAAATGGCCATTGTTATGGCTTATCAGCTACGGCCGCCCTGTGTCTCTCTGGCCGTGCGCGGTGCGGCCCGCGGCGACGAGGCGTGTCAGCTGCGCCGGCAATCATATCCAACTGCTAATTACACCCCGTAAAACTCGAACCGATCGTCCTGATTAAGTTCTTGACATCGTATTATTTCTTAATAACTGGTTTGTTTATGCTCTCGCCCGATGTCAATGGCTAACAGTGGCACATGACGGCTTTCTTTGAAAACAAAACCTATTTAGACACAATTAGATACATATAGAATGTAATTGCGACGCCTCAATAAAATAAAAAATTCTATTCCGTTAACTGCAAACTAGACAGTATCGTTTGTTTTTTAGGATAGTAATCGTTGTATTATTTACATAAATTTTAATAATAACCGAGTTATAGGTAAGGTTTTTTGTTCTTCCACAAAAAGCAAAGTGCGTTTAGGTATATCTAACAACCAATAATATAGGCAATATAGCCGACTCCTTCCTTCGGCATGTTTAAAACAGAGATGGAAACATTTGTTTTCAGTCAATAACATTAAGATAAATATTCAATTTGACGTCATAATACTAGATATTAATGCACATAGTATGTAAATATGTTTCATTCATAATGCAAACCGGTTATAGAAGCTCTTACGCGTTGACAGCTGTATTATAGAGATGAATCGATCGCTATAATTTTCAACTTAGACCAATTGCTTATAAAAACACAGATTAACAATAAACAGAGGCTTCTATCATGTAAAATATATCAAAACCTTGAAGAGAAAATGTATCAAAAAGGGGTAAAAAATGTTTTGTTCACATATGTATTGTTATTAGTAAGGTGGCCTGAATACAATTATAGATATAATTCTTCTATAAACGAAAAAAATATTATCCTTTAGCCTTTGGTAAATCCAGAGTTCATTTAAAATTAAGACCGAAAAGAGCACAGATTAAGTGAATCAAATTATGGGTTCGTAAAAAATCAACAACCAGCTCGAAAGGTAAAAACAATAAATCATAGCAGAATGTTTACTCAAGCGGTGCGCAGTTATTAAAGTAATTTAGCACTCTGGCCAGCGTCTGCTCTGTCCACAATGTTTGTTTTGCAGGCGAGTACTTTGCAAAACCCATTATTACGTTCGCGTTATGTTTTTTACGGACAGCGGTGTTCGACCTTTGGCGCGGGTTTGTTATTCATTTTTTTTTGTCCATTTCTTTACTCAATTTAATTATTTTTTTCGCCTTAATCCTTGTCCAGACAATCCTGTTTGTTGACTTACGTCCAATACAAAGAAGTGTGTTTTAATTTGCTCATCCCTTATTAACAACTATTACGCACTTATCTTAAAAATTGAATTGTCTATATGCCATATAAAAGAATTTGATTTTGCTACTAAAACGCCCCGATCGGTAGTTTTTAGTTTTAAATTTACAAATTTTTAGTTACATATAGTAATGCATTATATGTTTGTACAGATATTTCTTTATAGAGCATGTATATAAGCTAGTATATAATTATAGTAAGTAAATATAACCGGTACAAGATTTTAGCTCAAGTTTACATTGGAAGGTTTGCCACACCTGGCGGCGCAAAACCTCGCTAGACGCCGGGGGCGCGGGCGCAGTAAACCAGCCACACATTATTTATAATTTATCCATTCATCCGTCTTCGATATTCTCTGCCTGAATGTATCTTAATTTATTTTTCACCGTTTAATATTTTACTACTCAATGCTTATTAATAATTATGAAACTGGCCGTTTTATTTGTTCTCGTAGTACCTACAACAAGACGAAAATCTTTATTAAAGTTATTTATTACCTATGGTATCCTGATAAAACTTCTATTGTGTATACATCTTCAAATCTTATAATTATAGTAAGTAATGCCAGCGGAAATAAACTAAGAATCACTTAACTTGTTAAAATATAAAAAGCGTTACTTCATGCGATGTATTATATATTTTTAAGTTGGTCTTCCTAATTTGCAGATACAAAGGTAGCGAAAACTTGCATGATCTTGCATTTAAATTCCCCTGCTTCCACACTTCATCTGTCGGCGATTCCCGCCTATTTTCTTACCATACTAAAGTTCATGTTTCTCTCCTTCGTAGGAGCTCATCTATAGCCAAAGTCAACGGATGTTATCCAAGTTGCTGTGGCCCAATCCGTCACCTAGTGCGCCCAGAGACCCACACTCAGATCATTTGGTTAGTAGACATTTCATATTAAACTTGTCAATTGTCAAACGTCATAATTAATTTGACGCATTCACATATCTACCTATAGTAGGACACTTCTTATTTCAAAATATCAGTTTCTCATAGAACCACGACATCTCCGTTACTCATATTTCTGTTAGACGCCCACCGTTTTTTACCGCCGAAAAAATTTATGGTCGAACCAAAAAGGCAGATGTTAATGATTCTATTATTTATGATCGAGCCTTGTCTGTTGCCTGTTACCTTTATAATTCCTATGAGCATTATAAGTGATGCGTGTAATTTTCTTTCAAATACGGTTCAAAAACAAATATTTAACATGCAACGGCGACGCGATAGGCATATATTAGTTACGGGCTGCGCATATAGACATGAGTACGTGTAGGTACTGTCAGCATTCCATTGAAAAAATTGACATATATGAACTGTAGTTGTTGCTAGCTTAGGTAAGGTCAATTGAAGGAGAAATGCTTACATCGTTTCCAAGAATCTAAAAATAAGATTATGAGAACCAAAAATATGTTTAAAAATATGTAGGAATTAAATATCTATTGGCAATGACATTTTATTTTTGTTTTATTTTCAACTTATATATTAAAATTATATATATTCCGGCACAAGGCAATGGCTGAGCGTTTTTTAAGGTATTTTATACCGCGGACAACGAAGCAGGTGGGTCTTCTATATGGTAAGAGAACACCGCTGCCCACACAATATCTTTTCTTTAAATGGGTTGTAACGCACCCGCGGCCTAACTGGAGCTAAAAATATCCACTGGCGACAGACCGTTCAATTTATCTGATCATGTTCCTTCCGTTTTATATTAAAAAAACATTAAAATCACTCAAATAGCTTTGGATTAAACTAGTAATTATTCATAATAATATCGTGCCTAATATAATTTTGATTCATAATGTTAATATTATGTTAAATGTTAAACTTATTAAGTATGTTACTTCTGACTACAATATAAAAATTGTCGTAATGGTATTGTGGAATATATTTCTTCCATTTTAGGAGACCACCTGTTCTTATCGCCATACAACGTTTTAATTGATTAAACATCTAAATAAGTTCTATATTACACTCACATATATTTGAAATAAATAAGAAATAAATCACATTTAACGTATTTCGATTTATATCGTATTTTTATAAAGATTTATTTAGTGCTGCTATAATTTATAATGCATAAGACATATGCGACTGAGGTTTGTAATATTGTTTTTAAAATAATAATAAATCTAGATTTATTGTGATATATGTGTAAAAATGGCTTAATCTAGCCAATTTCTGAAATTATAAATGTTATGTCTATAATACATATCTATATATGAGCTTATTCATATATGATATGAAAAAGCTCATTTCTAGCCCTATCCTCATAGGTCTATATTAATCTGACACTGGGAAACGTTGTTTTGCCATATAAATGACTAATGTCAAGCAGAGCCATCCTTACAAGAGGGCACTTTGGGCACTTGCCCAGGGCCTCGCGGTCGATAGAGCCTTCATCAGATTGATCTTGTTTATCTACTTCTAACCTAATAGTGTTCCGTCTAAGTCATAGGAGCCCTATTATCCTAATATGGCCTAAGCCTCCAAGAGGATAAAAACAGATCTGGTATCAAGGTATAAATAGAGAGCTTTTACAGTTCCGGTATTTATATTACGATTATTCTTAATAAACGAACATTTATTGTTACTAAATTATAACGATTAGATATGCCGTCGCGACATTTTTTGTATATTATGTTCAGCATAGTCGTAGTAAATTTTGTTCTTTAATATAACATGTTACCTATATACATATTATATAAACATACCCTATCTTTATCTGAGATAGTGTAGCTTCACAACTATGAAAGAACTTTTCAAATCCGTCAAGTAGCCGTGGAGTCTGTTTAATTAAAACAAATAAACAATCAGATCTTTTCTCTTTATAATATAAGGATAGATAGGCCAAAATTCACATAAAATATATATGTATTTAATTCGCGACTTAGCATAATATATATAAATTCAGCCTTACTCACTCGAAAACAGCCCGTTACTAGTTTTAAGTTTATTCATATCAAATATTTTCTCGTGTAATAAATAATAAATTATTATCTACATTATTAGATTCGACATCAATAGCGAGACTTATTAGAAGTTATAACAATATTATTAAACACATCTCGAAAACATGATCGCCCGGCACAAATATATAGTTAATTTTTTTGTTAATAAAAGATTTTTAAGACAGCCGGAGGCGCCAGCAATCACCTCACCAAGGTGTCTGTACCTAATTATATGGTAGAAAAACACTTCACAAAACCCAAATATTTGTTAATCATAACTATACGAAGAAATTTATACCTATAGTTGATCTATTAGGGTTTAAAATTGCATGTCAACACTCAGTGTGTTTCTTAAATGATATATGAAAAAAGGCCTCAAAGAATTGGCGTAAAAACGGTCTTAATTAGGATATGATTAGGGGTTTGTTCTTAACAAAACTAACAAGCGTTAGTCGATGATTATGGTAATAAATAGTTTTAATGTCGTTAGGCAGCTGTCTGTCTGTTTATTACGCCCGTATTTTGACATATGCCTTCACGTTATTATATAAGATTTATTTATATTTAAATGCAGTATTCTTCCAGCCTTATTGAATTAGAAATAGATATTTTAATACTCATTCCGTAAGAGTTGATAACGTTTTTTATAATATGTATAATATATTTACTTATAAATACGGCAATTTTCAAGAAATAGAAGCAACATTTTATGTTTTAACCATAGATAAGGCAACGGGCTTAGTAGTAGGTACAGAATAAAAATGACCAGTACCAAGACATGATTTCCAAACGACCGCGCAAGAAGGACATTTAACGGATAACACATTGTCTATGGTTTCCTATCAATAATTAAATTAACTTTAGTCTCGGTGGATTTCCCGCACGCGAAAGAGACAGCTGATAGTCGCGTAAGACTCGTAACTCATTATCTATGCTTGTTTTAAAGAAGAACTTGTAGTAAATGTCTGGAAATACTACTATAAAAATACATCACGTACCTACCTACCTTAACATTTCAACGTAATTTCAAATTTACACCTTTAAAGGATTCTTTATACCAAATTTCAACGTGGACATATATAATTAAGTGTGCACTAGTTAGGCAATAAAATAAACTTATAAATGTATATTAAAGAAGTTCGTAAAGAGATTAGTTTGAGTTCAAATTGTATCTTTTATTTTATGGTTACGAATGCCACACATTTAAAAGAAAGTTTAAACAATTTTACAGCAAAAAATATTGGTTCAAATTAATATTTTACTAAACAATAGCCCGCATTGCGACCTTGTTAAAAATATAAAATTCGAGTGATGAAGTATGTTCGAGTGTTTGTTTCAGTGGGGCAGATACGGGAGCCGTAATTGATTGCCGATTGATGCGCTTTTTGAGTTTTTACCATTTTTAACTTAGGATATACAAGCGCAACATCTATGGCGTCACATACCTACACCAGAGAAGGGTAGTGAAAGAATTTCTCTTCCGTGTTGAATACTAATTGTCTATGGGCTATGGATGATATGAAAGAGTTGCGATTTTAACTATTGGTTAGTAGATTTTTTTATATCTTTAGGTTTAATTCTTTTGGTTTCAACCTAGGTTTCATTTTTTTATTACATAGCGGGCTACGGTGGATCTGCTTTATGATACGAGTAAGAGATCACAGTCAGATATGTGCAACCGTGCTAAAATCCGCGCTTTGGTTCTGTTGCCGGTTTCTTACTTCAATAAAATGGTGTAATTTCACCGGCCTCCGATATATCTACTTTACCACTTTACTACGTTTTTAATCGAAACACAGTATTCCTGTACTGTACTGTTCAACGCTGGTATTCCGTGAGCCCGTGATATCACTTCGAAGGAGCCTGCCGAAGAATTGCCTCAGCATTGCTCTCTCGTACGGTAAAAATCTTCTTAAATATAATCGGTATTTTATTAATATCAATATAAAAAAAATGTCAATTCATCTAAGGAAAATTACAACTCATGGTGTTAAAGATCTTATGTCAGTAAAGTTATATAGAATATAACAGGTGTTAAACTTGTTAAGTCATTGAAAAAATTGTTGTCTTCGCATTCCTACTGTGGAGCTAGTGACACGTCATGTATATATCTACCTATATACTATACTATATACCTAGCTACATGCAGATATTATCGTATTAATATATTTAAGGCCCTCATTATAGAAAAATTTATGAAATTTTAACAATCTCTGTACACTTATATGTAGACTATTCGTTTCCTAGTTACTGTAGGTATAAAACGACAAACTTTACATTTTTATGGGTGCTTACACATTTAAAAAAATTAATAGATATTTATATTAGGTAACCTTATAATGGCTTATTTACTATGTTTTGAGATCTATGCCCCCTTTAGTAGAGTGTGTGCACCCGTGGGAGTGACATTCTGAAGCAAATGCTAACGGCTAATTGGGCCGGCTCGTCTGAAGTGATACCACGGGCTCACAAAATACTCAGTGTGAAATGGTACTTGTACTTGAAACGGTGCTACTACTGTTCGATTCTGATCCAGACTGTGCGATGTTTCGATGCGTGAGTGAGGATATCGGAGACCCTTAAAAGATGAAAAGTGGGGTTAAAAGCCGGCAACACAACCAATGCGCGGATTGTGGCGCGGTTATCCATGGGCGGCGGTGTTATCTTACCATATAAAAGACCCACCTGCACTGTTGTCCGTTATAACTTAAAAAAAAGAAAGTCAGTAGGTAGGTAGGTACACTAAAAAGGCCGTGTAATGTCTAAATTTAACTATAATAGGTACTTAGGCAATTTAATTATAGTTCAGTCTCATCGCAACAAAAGATGCGTGAACCATTTAGTAAGGTGCCTCCCTTATTAACCAACAAAAGTTGTAAAACATTATAAAAAGAAAGTTTTTCGATTAACGACTTGCTCTGTTAAAGCTGATGTAGACATTTTAAGCGATGAGCAAGTTTACCTGAACAAAAGTATTCATAAGTGGTATCAATTTATTGCAGTTAGGGCCCCACAAGAACGCGAGGTCTCGGTACGAAACCGGATCTGTGTTTAACTCATACATTCAGACATAAATGGTAAGATCTCACGAGAGCGATTAGGTACAAGATCTTAGATACTCCCCGACGTGTAACTTAGTTAATTAATTAGTCCCTAATCTGTTCCCAAGAACTATTTGTCTAAGGTAACATGCTTAAATTCATATGAATTATTAATGTAATTTCAAGTACATGTTCTCTAATATATACAAGATTTTAAATCATAAAAACCAAGTCTATTTCGAGTTCAAAATAAATATATTCCTAAAAAGTTTGTCAGCTGTTCCGGCGGAATGCGTAACACACTCATTCGGATTAAATAAATTCAAAATCCATTGTATTTACGATTATTTGCATTCAGATGGAATAGCGGCAAAGTATTTGCCTAGGTCTAAATGTAAACAGAACTTAAAATACACTTTTAAATGTTCAGAAAAGTTATTGAATTTTTGTAAAATGTTTACTGTTTTTCATATATTGAATTTCGATAAAAAAACATAGCTATGTTAATTTCTTAATTCCAAAACAATCCATTTAATATGTGTAATTTGTAGCGAATAAATTTGTTTATTTTATAGTAGCGTCGAAAATTAAGAATGTCAATTGTCAGCTGTCAGTGGGAATAATAAAACGCTTCGGACCAAGAAGCTAAAAAAGTTTAATGCGTCGAGCTATTGCTTTCCCGAGCCGTTAACAGCTTGTTTGTTTATCCTCATTAACCTTCAATAATAATTAAATATTTATAATGTAAAAGGAAACATTAGCACATAATGGATAGTTGTATCTAATTGCTTGCTTCGCCATGCGTGAAATGACGGTTCATGTGAGCAAATATTGGCCACAACGTCAATGACATGTTATTAAACGTGACTCGGAGATGTCAGCTAGTGTCTAATTGTATGTAGGATTGAGTGCCGACAGTTAAAATGTGTGCCTACAGCTCATAAGCCATTACACATGAGTCGTTTTCATTTCAACGATTGTGCATTTGCAGTTATATTACACGCCGGCCATTTCAATGGCCTAATTGCTGTTTATATTTCTAATAACGATGTTAAAACACAGAGTTCTCAAGTAGATAGAGTGCAATTTTTATTCACTGTAGGTACGAAGTTTATGAAATTGACTCCGAGAAGAAATGAACGTTCATACCTACCTTTACCTGCCTTTTTAAATTCATCTATTAAACAGAATTAGGAATATCATCGTTAAGAATAAAACCTAGTAATATATCATATTATGTATGGAGGAAATGTGTTTCTTCTTTAAAAAACACATGGATTAGTAAAAAGGACATCATATTGGGGTTAGCACATGAATAATCAATAAGACTCGCATGCGATATCAAAGCGAGGCTCTCGAGCGAGTCCTCTGCCTCGAAAGTTTAAAGCAAAAAGCTCGAGCCGCCTAAGGGGGAAACGTGATTATTAAGTTTTCCGACTTAGAAGATCCATTATAAATCCGGATATAATCGAGTGAAGAGCATTGAATTAATAGAGATACACTTAGATACCGCCGCGCCACTTGTATGCTGAATAAAGGTATAAAACTATAAAAACCCTTTTAACAGACCCGCTGAGAGCATCATCACTCAAGTGCAAAATCACCGGTACATTAAGAGGCGAAGTTGCTGAGATCCCCGCGTTGTGAGCGTTCCTTGGGCGGCCGAGGCCATTGCGAGTGGCCGGCCATAGTTTGATGTTTCTTGTAATTGCGGCGCGGTGCCGCTGTCTTTATGAAATTCTGCTCTACATTTAAATGTGCTTTAATACTAATGGGATTAGACGCGTAAAATGGAACGCTTTTCCAATCCTTTCTTTGTGTATATTTCCCACGTTGCAATTATCATCTCTCAAAGGCGTTTTACGGTCTACTTTTGAAGTGACGGTGTGACGCAGCACTTTGACGTTGAGATCAAACGGTTTTAATAAAATTCGAGTGTACTGCGAACTATTCAAAAACCGTTGAATCAAAACAATTCTGTTTTTATAGCGTACAACTAGAATGTTAAATTACCATATTCTGTTCAAAAGTATTCCACTATACTTATCTGTATCTTTCAATTCGATGTTGTTTTGTTTCACGATGAGGCGATTTAAAGGACCCAATTTTTGTAACTAACTGCCTGTAGATGTATTGAAGAATAATAGAGACTTTGGAACCTTAAAGAAGCGTTTCATAAAGGTCGGCAACGCACTCGCGGCCCAGCTGGGGCTGAGAGTGGTTTTGGTGGTGGTGATGGTCCGCTTATCATAGAAGAGCCTATTGGCCTGTTTTCAATAAAAAAAACGCATATATTGTATGTTAGAACTATCTTGTAGATACGTCTAGTATTTCTTCTGAACGATTTTCCTTTGATTTGTTTTGAATTATCATTTTTCTATAACCTAATTCTGATAAGCAAAATATACTTAAGTATGTATTGATAAATAATATGTAACAATAAATATAGTTATATTCATAATACTTAATATAATAATAAATGAGTAATATAACTATTAATATTATGTAACAAATATTCATTTATTACCTAATTTTTTTATGTAAACTTATATCACTGATAATTCAATTGTCTCCGAACGACAAAACTAAAGTATGTACCATATTAAATCATGGCTATACCATCTTGCAAAACAATATAAAATATACACTTTAATGTTAACCTCAATAAAAAGTAATATAGTATCTACCTAGAGACTTCTTCCCTTTTCAATTAGACTTAAATGAATACTTAACACGTAGGTACTTAAGTAATATTCAATTCATTTTATTATTCTAATATTTTTAAATCAGTTTCACTTATACCAGCTGTAAAAAAATCTACGTATTACTTTTTGTATAACACAGATCCTGAATTAACAGTTTTTAAATGTTTTAATATCCGCTTTATAAGTAAAACCGAATAAATATTTAATTAATCTGTCCTAAAGTAGCTTAATATATACATATATTTAAACTTTGTACGTATAGATAAATTTTTAACAAATTTATTCTTTTTCTCAATATATATTACAATTCTCACTCAATTTTCATTTAGTAATCATTGTGTGAAAGATATGTTCATGAGAACCATGTATTTAATTTACTCCTATTCTAAGAAAGTAGTATTTTTTCTAGAATGTTGGCGTCATTCATATTTATTACAATACAAATATCGCCAGAATGTCATCCCTTTTCTTTTAGAAACATTAAATATGCCAATTATTAACAAAGAGCTAACAAAGAAAACAGGTACTTTGTATGTGTAGTTTGCTGAGATAAAATAAACTGATTTGAGATTTACACGATAAAAAGCAGAGCAGAATAAATAATACCTTAGCTGGACCGTTTTAAAACCAGCTATCGTACCATTGTTTATCAAGAGACGCCATAAAATTATACGGCTAACGCCATCTATCGACGATATGGCGAACTGTTCTTCTATTTATACTTCATTATAGAAACCGGTCGTGTTAAAATTAATTCGTTTTTGCTTATAATATATAGTCATATATCACCATTTAAAAGTAGATCCAATTAATGTTATTGCCTGGAAAAATATCACTCATCTGTTATACAAATGCAATTGGCAGATGTAAGTACGTACTCAGATATTGGCATTTTTAAAATAATAATTTCAATTGTAAATAAAAGCTATTGTTAGTTTGTCCTCTATACGTTACGAAACTATTGATCAGATTAGAATTAAAGTATGAACTTCTACGCTTCCCCGTGAAGATTCCTGATTTTTTAACTAAAATTTTGGTACTTTTTCATTATTATTTATTATGGAACGAAAAACTTGCCACAGAGCTAGTAAAAACCAAACTCGTCTTAAATGTCATTACATTTTTTTATAATATTTACTTATTTTATATATACAGTGTAGTCCGTTTAGTACGACTTCGCATTTAACAACCTACCGTTTATAGTGATGTCTGTATAGGCAATATATGTTTGTGTATATGTTTGATTTTGTTATGATCAACCATGGAAGTACATCCATTTATAGCGACTCCGCGTACAGCGACCGACCGATTTTACAACGGAATGTGACAACAACGAGCGTTGACATGTGCACAAATAAATCGTAGGTAAGAAGCTGACTTCGGACCGTGCAACCTTCCCAAATGAAAATGAAGACACCAGAAGTGCCATACATCCGACGATCACAATACTGGATGCCATTCTAATAATTTACGACGCCTGGAATAAGCTTATGACAGCGACGATTTTCAACTGTCATAAACACGCTGAATTTGTGCAAGACAGTCCCAATCTCTACGTTACCGCTGACTACGACGATGATGAAAAAGAATGATGTGCCGCTGTGTGTCTCTGGGCGAGAGCTCTGAATAAGGGACTGCCCATAGGAAATGAAAAATTTGACCAGTATTCTGCTATTGATGATGATGTCGCAACGCGTGAGGAGCCGGCTGATGAAAATATTTTACAAAATGTTATCGTCAACAGCCAAAATAGCGATGACAATAATGACGACGACCAGGAAGAAAATTTTACCACCCCGAGTGTATCTGAAGCCCTAAAAGCTGCTGAAGTGTTAAATGTGTTTGTGCATCCCAATTTTGAAGATGTCACCATGAAAAATATTATGTCTCGTTTGCATAATGCAATCATTACTTCTTACTTATTAAAAATTACAGACTTTATGCACTAGATTTTTTCATTCTTAGTTACATATGTACAAACATGTACATTGTAAAATAAATACATTATTTAATTTAAATGTTTTAATTAGTCACCTAAATATTAATATATATGTAGATACATAATAGGATTAATAAAAAAAATGCCCGTTCGTTTAGTATCTACGGCGTACTAACAGGTAGTACGACGTAATATCGCTGGTCTCTTGGAAGTCGTTATTACCGGATTCTACTGTATATGATTTTAAATAAATTTTATTACGAACATACTGTTTATATTATTGGAGTGTTTTCTAACATCTCGTTTCAATCTAAATCTCGGATGTATCAATCAAAACTCCTTCATCACGTCAAATAAAAATTGTTTAGTTTTTACTTAAAATCTTCGCACTTGAGAGCGGTGGATATCAATTTCGAGCCGGCAAAGCGAAGTTTACTCACCGCTGTTTGCTTTGACGAGCAAACATTAACACTTATGCATCGTTTAAAAGGCTGACACGATCATTTTTCGTCGCTTTTTAAGTCTACTTTTTAACACTGCCTAATAACTATTAAAAGCCACCCGTGCGAGAGCCATGCTGAAGCATATGTTGACGCTCTTTAGCTGGCCAGTCCGAAGTGATACCACGGGCTCACAGAATACTTAGCGTGAAACGGTACTTGTACTGTGTTTCGCAGAGTGAGTGAGGATATCGGAGGGCCTTAACAATGCCGCTTAAACGGCGTAAAAAGTCGGCAACACAACCAATGCGCGGACTCTGTGCATGAGCGGCGGTGTTCTCTTACCATAAAGGAGGAGGTTCGATTCGTGGTCTGAATGGAATTTATTATACCTACTAGGATTTAGCCTCTGGACATTTTGTCAGTGGCCGGGCAAGTGTCTTAAAGCTGTGGCAGAGCCACGATGAAGCATATGCTAACGCACCAATTGGCCAGGTACGTCTGGATTACCTTATACAACGTACCTACTCAGAGTACTTAAGTTACCTATATCGCTCAAAATGTGGAAAAAAACCGGCAATACAACGAAAGCGCTGATTACGGCGCGATTGTCGATGGACTCTCTATCACTCTTTCCCTGAAGTGCATGCGTTGTTAAGAAAAGGAGGCAGAAAACTTATGATTTTATCTAAGTATACGTAAGGGGGAAATGGTAATAGCTTCAACCTAAAACGTTTATTTACTTCCTCTTAATACACAACTTGAAGGATTCGAAAAAAATCTATATACTAAATAATAGAAACATAATACCATTCATATAGTGGTAATTCGATATTGTCGGGGATGTGGCGGCACCTGTGTCGGCACAGATGAAAGGCGTGCGCATGCGATGCGAGCAAATATTTATTTTAATTTACTGGCCGCCGATCGCTCGTTAATCGCTAATGGATTTGCTCCCGCGAAAATTATTTCAAGCTGGATCTTCGCGATATTAACTTGTTTATTTATAGAGCCTTCGCTGATACCGGGCATGACGTCAAATCTTTTAAATTTTAACATCACCTAATCATCGTCATCACCTAAAGGAAAATGACGACAGCCTGGTCTAATATAGATTGTCTTTGAGTCGGGCTTTTATCATGGAGTTGCCTCGTGAAAAATATGATACTGTGTTAAATTATAGACAATACTTAGATAAGTGGAAATTATAAGTTATTAGAAATTTGATCAATGCACAATAAGAATTGCATTTTAATTTTCTTAAATATCTTAATTAGTCTTTCTATTCCTCTATATACCAACCAAATTTTAGGTACCTACTATTTAAAATTTCAGGCTGAAATGAATACATATAATTTAACATATAAAAGCTGAAATCTTCTGCTCTTTATTTCGCTATAAGTTTAGCCTATAAAGAAATAATATATTAATTATGAGAAACTCTCATTTATAGTAATGTTAAATCGGACCTACTAGTAAAAAGGATATGGATTAAACTTCAATGGATCTCTAGTATAAATCAATAAATTATTTCTTATATTGTATGTGTGTATGAGGGGCGCTAAAAGCCGGCGCTGCGCCACTTGGTGGGGCACACAGCCGAGAACTACCAACCCTTTTAAAACTTACCCTTGGAGTTTCAGTACTTCGTTATTTTTATTTTTTTTTAAATTCTATAGCGGACAACGAAGCAGGTGGGTCTCCTATATAGTAAGAGAACACCGCCGTCCATGTACAACTGCGCCGTACTCCACGTATTAGTTGTGTTGTGGACTTTTTGGCCGCTTAAGCAGCACTCACTCACTCCGATATCTTCACTCACTCTGCGAAACACAGTACAAGTAGGTACCGTTTCACGTTGAGTATTCTGTGAGCCCGTGGTATCACTTCAGACGAGCTGGCTCTCCCACGGGTGCGAAAGTATTAAAACACTCGCCCGGCCACTGTCAAACCCTTCCAGAGACCGAATAAATTATAAATTAAGTTATAATTGTCCGGAAAGGGATTCAAACCCGTTACCTCTCGTTTCATAGTATACTTTTAAAACTATTAAGTTACGAGGCTCTCGGCTTTTTGTTGCTTAGGTAAGTTTTAAATAAATTCCCAAGATTAATGTAAAATTATACCAAAAATGGAGCATTGGAGCCTTTCGTGCGCTTCCGTCTATTCACCTTAACCAAACAAGACATGTGAGATCAGAGCTACCAAAGAAATAACGGACACAACAGTAACATGGAACCCTATCGAACCTTCAATATTTGTCAAAGCTTTTTGTAGTAAAAAGCATTATGGAGCCCTCGTGTTGACATGGTTAAGACGGTTTGCGTGTTAGTGAGCACAAATATTGTGTCGGCGGCTTCTATGACGTAATCTTCCTTAAAACCTTTTCAACTCCATTGTTCTTGTCATTACGGGGCAGCCGGGGCTTTTGTTTTCGATATCACTTAGGTTTTATTCTTCGTCTGCTTAAGCCTTAAAAAATAACTAATCGTATATACCTAGACAACAATTAAGATTAGATTAGGTCTTAGATCATCTTTATTTATACGTGCCTACATATTTATTATAATTGAATTAAAAATGTTTTTTAAATTTATACATAGGCAAGTAATAATTTTATATATTATTAATACAATTTTAAATTTGGGACTTAAAATTTAATTTTCGTGTTAATATTGTAAAACTCAGTCTTGGAAATAAAATATCCTTGCTACAGATAGTAAATAAATGCATATTAAGTTATTTTGTTGTCATTTTTAGAGATATTTTGTCAACATTGCGGTGTTGAATTTTGGACAGATGATAAAAATGTTTCCTTACACGTTCCTTTACGTACCGGTTCTTGTTTATTGAAATTCTTCTGCTCACCCCACGGCTGCCGGTGATATATCTGTCTTGTACTTTTGTAATTCGGCGACGCGTTTGACTGATAAAATAAGCAGAGAACTAACCATTACGCGTTTGTTTGCTTAAAAATATTAAAAGGATTCATTTAAAGAACATAAACATTTTCAACACAGTGAGATACTGTTATGGTTAACTTGTTCTAATTGTATTAACTTTTGGTTACACATTACCCATGTAAATTATTTAAATAGCTTCACCCAATCCCAAGTATTAGTCCTTGCCTAATTCGTTATTTTTAGGCAGGTAATGCATGATGAATTCAGTTAGACTATGTTTTTATGCGGCACAGAGGTTTTTGTAGGTTTTCAATAAGGAAATGTGGCCAAGTGCAATAATGTGCCATGTACATACCTACCGACTACAAGCTGCTGATCGATTTATGCCGTAACAAACGTGATCGTATAATTATATGCGTTCTAAGCGCCGCGCCGAATATCCCGCCTTACCTTCAGCGATTTCTGAATATTTGCAATAAAAAAGTCTATAGAATCGACTCACGTCCCGAAGTCGTTCCGCGAATTAAAATCACAAAAAGCTAGACAAGGACAGCCGCGTGGCCGGCGCGAGAGAACGAGCGACATAATATGCAACATCGCTGCATCCACGCCCCTATAGGAATAAAATTCAAAATAAGATTTCAAAGGAGGTAAAAGGAAAAACAAACAGTCGCGGCTTTCTCTAGTTCGTTTGAGCGGGACGGGTATACATCCGTCCGCTCCGTGCATTGATAAGTTTGTATGACTTATGGCGCGTATGTTTGCCGCGAATTAGCCATTTGGCGCGAATGCATAGGGCGACGCCCGACGCACGCTGCCTTCTAAAACGTGCGGCTGCAATCGACTGAGCGATACACGATTCGTTATATCGCATTTAAGTATAAAATACACGTATTTTGTCTTTAGCGCGCCAAGAGCTCTGAAGTACGCCAGCAAAAAGCAAGCGAGCAGGGAGGGTGCTTAAATATTATAAGCCATTATATTTTATCAAGCCAAGCAATAAGAAATAAGTATCTACATTAAATTTCACAACCTTTTGTTCTTTCATTTCATACTTATTAGATTAACCGATGAGCAACGCCATCTCGTATGAGATAGCAAAACAAATACCACACTACAGACCCTACATAGTGATTTTATTACTAAAATTATAATTCAATTAATTTTTTAAAAAATATCATAAATAAAACACATATCTTACATTTTTTTATAGATAGTAAATACCTCTCAATCATACCCGATAGTGGTCAACGAATAAAACGTAAAATTTATTGCACAGACGTGATATAAGCCCATAGAACATTAGATACTTCATCGAATCGATTGTTTTCACGCGACGAACAACAGATAAAATATTTAATGTCTCTATTCACACGAAACGCAACGATTAATTTAATACCTGTGTCCATGACGAAACGAACAATGACACGTAGCGCCATCTTTTGTTTAATATTAGAAGTCATTTAGGGATGTGATAATTATAAAGCGATCGTTTTAAAATGAACAAATATGTAAAAACTATTTTTTGTTAACTTAAGAATAATGATAATAAAAATAATAATGTTGATCCTAAGAATAATGCTCACATAATCTAGAATATGTGAACATTTTTGAACAGGAAAATAGTACGCTTTGGTTGCCGTTAAAAGTTTTTTTTAAGCTGTACAAAAATCCTTTAATAGAAGCAGGTTAGGTTAGGGAGTGTACGAAATGTTCTCGCAGGAGAGAGAGCAAGTAGTCCTTTGAAGGCGATACCATAGACCCTATCCCTGGCTCTTGAAGCAAAGAGGGCATTTAGTAGCCTACATTAAACGCCGTTCTGTTTTTTAAAACAGAATGTGTGAAAGTTATAATTACAATTTTATTTTTTCGCTGCACATTTAAGTCTAAGTAAGTTGGTTATTATATTCTTATTAAGATTTCACCCACAGTAATATTTTCCAATGTCGTTATGTTAATGTATTTAAGCCGTTTTGAGAGCTTCGTAGCATAAATGTTTTAAATACCATGAAGCGAGAGGTATTGGGTTCGAATTCCGGTCCGGACAATAATAATTTAAATTATAATTTATGCGGTCTCTGGAAGGGCTTGACAGTGGCCGGGCGAGTGTCTAAATATTGTCGCACTCGTGGGAGCCGAGGCCGAGCTCGAGGGGCCGGCTTGTCCGATGTGATTCCATAGGTTCACAATATTCAGGAAGCAAAAGGATTTTTACACTATTATTGAACTTAGGACGAAATTTAAATT
>DWCF01003075.1:0-21023 GCA_018230265.1 Delias oraia | reverse complement strand
TAAATATAGTATTTATAGACCATTTCGGATAAATTCAAACTTAAATTATAAAAGAGATGTTAAATTAAAATTATTAATTGAAACGACGGAGCCATTCAAAACTGTGGCTAAAATTGAAGGCAAGCCCGAGAGATTAAAATGAAGGTCACGCTTGTGAAGGTGCATTTAGCATATCAACTAACCAGTGAGTACTCAGACTACTGCTTATAATAATTATTCATAAAGAATAAATAAATAACAATATTTCAGATTCACATTCATCTGAAATTGACCAACGGCAATCTCTCTCACAAAGATTGGTGGCATTTCACCAATTTGATCAGTTCAAGTGATTCATTATCAAATTGTCACAAGAGTTCTTAAAATGGCTCTGAATACCGAGTTCCTCATTTGACAAACTCTTGCCTTATTGTGTGTAGTGTTATGGTGATATTGTTTTTAAAGATCAGTCATTTCTTACCCATTTTAAGTCCTTTGTGGTACTAAATTATCGTCGATTGAAATTTAATTACGAAACAAATTATTCTATTTTTGTTGAGATATCAATTACATATGCTGTATTAATAAAACATTATATGATAATAACACTTAACGTTCAATTTTCAATTGCTAATGAACCTTAAAGTCAAATTGTATATTTATAGGATTTTGCTTGTACAACACGAATACGAGTACTCGTACTTTTTATAAAGAAAAACTTTGACATTACATATAATATTTACACAATTTCCCGACCTGCATAAAATTTACAATTTCTGCAAGTTAACTGCCATCACACATTCCAATTTGACTCCATAACGACTTATTTTTTAAAGATGCAACTCGAATTTATTTCTGGCTTATTTGTGTAATATTTCCTCACGTTGAAGTATTTATGGTTAAATGTGCTAATCTTATGCTAGAAGTAATGATCGCAACTATCAGAACGATTATACATTTCAATAAAATAACGTTATCCCAGCTCAATATTAAAGACCGGGTTGCATCTGAAGAAAAATCCCAGTTCCAGCTCTTCAACTAGCTAAACCACCTGGACGGTGGCAAAGGCACTGAAGGTGACCTTCTTTGGTGGCTCAGCGCTGCACGTCCTGACGACGGACCGATTGCTTCCGTCATGACTATTCATCTTTAATACTGGCTTTAAATTAGCTACGTCACTGTGCGATTGCGCTTTAAACCTCCCAATCGTGTTGCCATTACTCAAGTCTCTCAACTTATTTGTAAGGCCACTTATTTTGTTCGATATGTTTGAGTAATTTTTCTTGGTATCGTTTTGCTTCTTAGGTTCGCTAAGCTTCTTTGGGATCTCCAAATTTTGAAGGGAGGTGTACATTCTATGGTCCGCTAGGTTCCTTTTGTCTGAACTGACTCGTGGTAGTCTCGGAGGCCGGGGAAGGAAGTTGTTTGGTCGGAATTGTAGTGGTGTTAGTTTCGACATAGTGTCTGAGAGACGATAATACTGAGGAACTGGTTCGACTCTTTGCGGTTTCCGGAGAGTTAGGGCCATTGCAGTTTTGGTAGGGCGTGCGAGGCTGTCAAATGCTGTCGTCGAGAACTGAGAGCGGCTGCTTCTCCATTCTTCACAGTCGGAGTCGTAACCGGTGTTCACTGGAAAATTAAAATATTTATCAGAATTGTTTGCGTGTAATATTTTTTTAATTTCATGCATGCTACAACGCCTCATTTTTAATTCCTTAACAATGAGCTGACCGTCGAAAGAATATTAGTTTTTTTTTAGGCGCTTTACCATTTAAAACTGCGCTTTTTTAATTGTCTCTTGCCAGAACTCCAATATTCTTGAAAATTTAAAGGTTAAATATATAGAGGTTATATTATAAACACAAGTTAATAAAATATTTTTTGTTTCTTGTTACCAGAAGAGTTGTTATTCATTAATTATTGTAAGTTATTAGTTATTCTTTCATCACATCTGCCGTAAGATATCCACTGCTGGCAATAGGCCTCCCCCATAGTTATTCTTTGTAATTGCGCCTAACTTGGCATTTTCGGCAATAGCACAAATTCGACAGCGGTATTCATATCACGTGCAAACTTCCGCGCCGCGTTGAATTCAAAACGTAAAGTTAGGCAAATATTGCGTTAACCGTGTGTTGCAAGGATTTATTTCTTATTTTACGCTGAGACAATACGGGGAAAACTTAATTTATAGCTTTGTCCTTATTGATGACCTTATGTCACGAGATCCTCCTCATGAACATTCTTAATTTGTATACATTTGATTTTTTTTTATTATCAACGGTTTATTTTTATATAATAATATTGAAACTTAAATCAAAATCCTTATTAAGCACCCGTCAAGGAGTACTACAACACAGCGAATGATTTATAGAGGGATTAAATCTAAGGCATAAGTAAAATACGTTGTTATAATATACTATACTATATAATATACGTTGACTGATACGTTGTTTTAAACGAAGAACTAAAGGCCAATCTCCGCCTATGACTCTTAGTATTTCTCCTTTATGGCTCTTTTTACAAGAGTGAATCTTCATTTAATATACCCGCTCAAAGATTATCATACATCTGACCCGCTCAAAAAACATTCACGAAATAAATCGTTACATTGTGAAGACAAGACATTTTCGCAAGTTGGAATAAATTGATTACACGTGTAACTATTGCTCAATGAATTTGATGAAATAGCAAGGTTTAGGCCTTAGGGGCCGAGTTTTCGATAGTAATTCGAGGATTGTATCAAAACATGTGTATCAAAGTCCTCATCTCATATTCACAATTAAAAAGAAATTCCTTAATAAATTTCTAAAATAGATATTTACTAACACAGACATTGATTGTATAGGATAAATATATTTAAAATATATATATTTAATTGATATGTTTTAAATGTTTATGAATATTATGACAATTTTATTAATAGACATTGTATATTCTCTACTTATTTTAATATTTGTACATGAAATAATTTTTATTTTTTTTATAATGTTTAAAGATATTTGTACTTGGTATTTTCTCATAAGGAAGGAAACGTAATCTTAATTAAAAGGAAGAAAAAATGAGGTTAGTTCCTAGGTCGTGGTTCATTGATCATCTAGTCATGTGATATCATTCAACCGTAAAAGATTAGGTTCCCGCGCTACCTAATTCGCTACTCTTCCTGTAATCCAACACATGATGTAACTGAGTATTTTTATGTAACAAAATCAGTACAAAAACTAATATACAGATAGAAAATTCAATAAATATCAAGACCGAATGGCTAATCTTTCAAAGAATTACCTTTCAAACAAAATATTTCTAAATGTGGATATGAGATTCTAAAAAGGCAAGATGATGTACGTATGTATATTTTTATGGAATAG
This sequence comes from Delias oraia, assembly GCA_018230265.1. Classification (NCBI taxonomy): domain Eukaryota; kingdom Metazoa; phylum Arthropoda; class Insecta; order Lepidoptera; family Pieridae; genus Delias; species Delias oraia. The sequence goes on along the minus strand of DWCF01003075.1, from coordinate 17,679 downwards.
CGGACAACGGAGCAGGTGGCTCCTATACGAAGACAATACCGCCGCCCAAGGATGACCATTCTCCAGCGTGCCGACGAGACTATATATTTCTTTTAATGCATCGATTAACAAAATGTGTCCTTCTTACAATCGAACTCTAAGCTACAAAGAGAAGATTGATGAGTTTCGTGTCTCTTTGACCTCTATTCGTCCATATGTTTGAATGCTTTTCGCGAAATGCATCAACGAGTTTTGGTTTTGGATTTTTGCTTTTTTATGTTTTGGTCTTCCCTAGATGTACAAGTACCAAGTCGTTATCCCATATGTTCAATACATGTAGATTATTAGTACTATAATATTTATATTTTTAATTTTCTTTAGGTTTTCTACAGTTTGTAGCAAACGGTAGTGTTTTGTAAAATTAATAGTCTTTTGTTAACAAGACTCGTATCTGTGTCAACGTGCATTTAACGACTGTCTATCTAGGCGTCAACAAGAATTTCTTACATAGAAATGACTGGAAAATATCTACTTATTTCAACAGTACCTACGGCATTATTATATTCTTACGGTTTTCATTTTAAAATAGGCAATATTAAATTTGTTAACTCTCTGTGAATACCTCTCGTAAATGTAATTAATCGTTAAAATGGTGTAACTATTATTAAATGAATTATTTGACAAGGCTTAGTTATGTACATGATCTTACGTAATCGTTATTTTTTCAATTACATTTGAAAACTTCGTTGCAATTATAACGTGTCGTTTCTTGATTTTGAGTAATTATTATCAATGTCCCGGTTAATAGCGCACTTACGGAACTGTGATTAACACAAATAAACCCAAAAACACGTTAAATTAAGCAATTGATTTGTATGTTAACAAATTACTTATTTCAATATTGGGTTTTGTTCAAGGATATTAAATACCAGCTAAAGATATCGTACTTAGCATTATGAATAATATTGACATAAAAAGGAATTTTACGATTGAAATTTGCTCTCAACTGCTATGTTTTGGTCACCTCAATTATTATTTAATAAAAACTTTCGTTTGAATAGTATCAGTATGTATTATATATTTAGTTTTCCAGCTAATGGTCATATAAGTTGAAAACATTATGTCATGCAGTCAAAAGTATTTCACAATGTGTGTCATAGTGATTCGCAATCCAAGAGGCAACACAAATATTATGATTTTATAACAAGCTTGTTAGCTTGACATATGCAATCGGCATAGGTAATTCGTCTTTCCTAATTCGGGGCATGTCAATGGTAACCTCACTAAATTTATTTTTAGAGTATAAAATAACTACGTAGTTTAAATAATTTTCATCCTAAAATGGATTCTACAGCATTATTGAAAAAAATTAACTCTAATTAAAATTTCATGTTTTGATTTATTTTTTTAAAGGATTATAAATTATTAAACTTTTTTCGTATAAAATTTAACTCAAATTTGTACATTATAACAATGCAGATCATAACTATATTAGATCGTTATCATATTCAATTATTTCGGTCCCAAATTAATTGAAACCCGAACGATTTCTTACTTACATTGACATCAGTTTTGGTAATTTTCTAATGTCAAAATTGTTGCTGAATTCTCTAGTAAAGCAATTCAAGTTGACAAATTACAGCGATTTGCAAAGATGGACCGAACTTAAGTGAATGACCGCAGTTGTGCAAGATTGACGGTCAGCAACAACCTTGGTCAATAATTTTACACGCACAGCGACAGATGCATAGAATACAACTATTTTTGTATTTTTGTAACGGATGAAATCGAAAACTACTGTAAAGATTAAGAAAATTCTTCATCTTATCGAAAACATTAAGTTTTCACAAACAAATATTGCATGTGTTGGTGAAGTGTTAGACATATTATGCAATTTGAATGAAAGAAGGAATAGAGCTAAAGATATTTCGCTTCAAAGATATGAACGAGCTGACCAGAAGAATATACATTAGGTAGTGAAACGTAAAACATCACTTCGATTCTACATTATGCAATTCTATAGGACCTGCAACACGGAAACATGTCTGACGTTACGCAATAAATTAATCAAGATGAGCAATTTACGATACTTATAAACTATTCTTGTTACGAAACCTTTCGGAACATTTCTATCGATTTATTACTTAATTCCAATACATATATAATATATATATTATATGATATATAAGAGTGAAAGTATACTTCTAACAAAATAATTTATCAATTCTTTTACACGCAAGTGAATGATATTATGATTCCATTCTTTCTTGAGAGCCTCGTAGCTTAATGGTTTTAAAAGTATACAATGAAGCGAGAGGTATCGGGTTCGAATTCCGGTCTGGACAATTATAATTTGATTTATAATTTATTCGGTCGCTGGAAGGACTTGACAGTGGCCGGGCGAGTGTATTAATAGTGTCGCATCCGAGGGTGAGCCATGCTGAAGCATATGCTGACGCACTAATTGGGCAGGCTCGTCCAAAGGGCCGTATCAGGGTACCAGGTCGTACCAGGGGCTCGTAGAATATTCAGTGTGAAATTGTACTGTATTTTGCTGAGTGAGTGAGGAGGATATCTGAGGCCCTTAAAAATGCCACTTAAACGTCGTAAAAAGCCGACAACACAACCAATACGCGAACTCTGGCGCGGTCTTTCATGGGCGGCGGTATTCTTACCATATAGGAGACCCACCTGCTCCGTTGTTCGCTATAGAATAGAAAAATTAAAATGTTATCGGCCGAAGGCTCAAAACAAATGTTCTCGCTTAGTCGTGGAAACCGTTTATTACCTTTATTCGTTGACCACAGATTTGTCGTTGAACTGCCCCGCTTTGATTTATCCCTAAGCATAAGGATATCAGGAATTTTATTTAGCTTAACGTCTTTTGGAACAATATCTGGAGCCCTATCCACATTCACTCGAACAAACTCGCCTTTTAATACTTTTGGCGTTTCTTTTGTGAGCAGCGGCGGTGATGGAGCCTTGGGTTTCTTATTAAACAATCTTCTCTTTAGAGGTTTTGCAGGAATTTCTATATCCGTACATATTATACTATCTATTTCACCAGCCTCACCTACATCATTTCTTATGCCGATTAAACTTAAGGGTTGGTCGAATTTTGCATTAAACCCTTTGTGTTGGACGGATATATGAGTAATTCCGTCATGTTCGATCTGTTTTACATCAAATTCAGATTTTTTATCAAAAATTCCATAACCGTCCATACTGTTTTTCCTATTTTTAATATTCTTTTTCGAAAAAAGGTTATCACTGCTAGTATAATTGATTGGATTGGTTAGTTGGTTTCGCATTTTAAAATATTTATATGTAAAGTATATTCTTTTAAAATCCTGCTCGTTTTCGAATTTCAGTGCTATCGCTTCCTTATTAACGTTCTTGGTTACGTAGAAGACTAGAGTGTTTTCGCAATTCGGGAAATGTTCAATGTTCACGCAGGTAATGATGTCATCGATGGCAATGCTTTCGTATTTATTGGTTTTGAAGTTGTGATCTTTAATTAGCTTTTGCTTATCATCTTCGATTACTTCTTCTCTAGTTCGTAGTTGCAGTTGGTCCTTCTCATTAAATCCCACGATGGTGTTGTAGTCGTCTTGTGTGGTCTGCTTGCTTATATTCACAACGTCTAACTCTTGTTTAGCATTATTTAGTTTCTGTCTGGCCACGATAGCTGCCCAACCGCCGCATCGGTTCGATTTCTTGACTGTCATTATAGATCTGAAAAAGTAAATTTAGGATATTATTTTTCATTGCTTATTTACTATTTGCAACATATTTCTTTTATATTTATTTGTGGAATAAATTGTTATAGCTAAATAAATACATGGTGAGATAGCGGATAGAATAAATACAAATTCTTGTATTGAGAACTTTTTAATAAACAAGTGAAAGCTTGATAGATTTAAAATTTAAGGTCTATGTCTAATCTAGTGAGATAGAGGTAATAAATAGAACTTTCAATCAATAAAAATTTATGTTTATGGGTGCTATACAGCGTGATAAAGTGTGACTTGAAGATTGACTATAATTATTAATTACTAGGGAAACAATTTGTCGGTTATTAAAACAAAGGGGAAGAGCCACGCTGAAGTATAAAGTAAATGCGGACGCACTTATTAGGCCGGCTCGTCCGAAGTGACACCACGGGCTCACAGAATATTCAACGGTACTTGTAGTGTGTTTCACAGACTGAGTGAGGATATCGGAGGTCCTTATTTGGCGACGTAAAAAGCCGGCAACAAAACTAATGCGCGGACTATGGCGCGGTTGTTCATGGCGGCGGTATTCTCTTACGATATAGGAGAACCACCAGCTCTGTTGTCCGCTATATAATATATTTTTTTAAATGTTATGAACACTTACCGATATAAAGAAAATGGACAATTTCTTTGAGCGTGTTGTTACGAGTATATCCTTATTTAATTAAAAAACGTTACTAATTGAAATGGTCTGTCGAACAGATGCAGCATATTTATAATAGTGTCACAAAAAATACTCGTATGAAATACCACACCATGGGCATACAGAATACTCAGCTTGAAATGGTACTTGTACTTGAAACGGTGCGGTACTTCTGCTGTTTCGCTGAGTGAGTGAGGATATCGGAGGCCCTTAAAAGTGCCGTTTAAGCGGCGTAAAAATCGAGCATCACAACCAATGCTTGGAATATGCGGTTGTCCAAGGGTAGCGGTGTTCTCTTACCATAATGGAAACCCACCTATTCCGTTGTCCGCTATATCATAAAATTATATATATTAAAAAATTATTATAAAAAAATAAATATATACAAGAATTATCACTAAATAAATTTAAAACTTATAAATTTATTGAGTGATAATTCTTGCTCTTGAAACTCAGTGAATCTATCTGCGGATATCTATCAAAAAGCTGTTCAATCAATTCCTCAATCAAAAACTCGTAAATATAAAGCAGCCATTATAACAACTTTATGGACAAAACGTGGACGCTGTGGTGTACTTTCACTTACTTTCAAATGTCACTATTTATTTGAGTGAATGTTTACTTTAATTTTGAATATTGACATTGGACTAAATTTAAAATGTAAATAACGCGCCGGATATTAGCGATATATCGTGAATGAATCCAATGTTAAAAATTATCATAATAGGTTTCTAAGTGCACTTCAATATTAGTCCAAATGCTTTTTCAGATGTGATAAAAAGTTGGGAGAGCCATGCTGAAGCATATGCTGACGCACTAATTGAGCCGGCTCGTCTGAAGTGATATCATGGGCTCACAGAATCCTCAGCATAAAACGGTAGTTCTACTGGGTTTCGCACAGTGAGTGAAGATATAAGAGCCCCTTTTAAAAGTGCCGCTTAAGGCCGGCGTAAAAAAGCCGGCAATACAACCAATGCGTGGACTGTGTGAATGCGCGGTTGTACATGGGCGGCGGTGTTCTCTTACCACATAGGAGACAAAGGAAGAGAAGACAGAAATAAAAGGTTGTTGGTAAAATAATGATGATGATTTATCAGTATATTTGCTTTGGAGCGACGATATTACAAACAGACTTGCCTATACCCGTATTTAATTGTTACATTGGTTGTGAAAATAAAATGACAATAAATATTCTATAAGTTATTAAATCGGTAACTCAGACTTAACATTAAATTTATGTAAAAATAGAATCAATCTATTCTTATGGTATCATTATAAATGAGCCAATTGATTAATTATAAGAGAAAGTTAATAATGAAAAATCTGCTGTAACAATAGGTAGACAATGCATAAGAAAAAGCTTCCTGTTTGTGTAAGCTAAGAATTGATTCGTTGAAATAAAAGCCTCAAGCGGTTATAAGTTCTAAGCTATTAAGATTAGAAATATAAGCACATATTAATGTAGAGATGTTATCAGTTTTCTGCAGTTTATTGTTGAAACGAAATAGTTAAGAAATATTATTAATTATAGATAGAATTTACACAGTTACCACGGTAACCCAAAAGCCATGTTTTCCTCGTTCTTAATTATTTTTATTATTATTAGTAGGATATAACCTATTATATATATGATATAATCAATTAATCTAGGCACTAACAGCAATTCTGATGCGCATAGATAAAAAATATTATAAGGATCATGTAGGCTCTACATCACAAAGTGAGCCTGCTAAAAGATTTGTGTTTCATATTAAAATTATCAATATTAAAAGTGATTTATTCAAAATAAATTTGAATCGCTTTAGAGTGTAACTTGTAACCACAACGGATATTGCATTTATATATGAAATTGCCACAATAACTCGATCGCTTCGTTTATTAGAACTACATTAAGAACTACATTATTATGTTTCACGTTTTACAATGATAGAGATGTGTGTTTGTTCTAGGTAATCTCAGAAATTTAAGAGCCGCAAGGCCAAAGCGGTCTTGTTATCGACTGTAAAGTCAGGGGTACTGGTTTGGAACCCCGGTCTGAATCAAAATTTATATTTTATTCGGTCTTTGGAAGGCCTTGACAGTGGCCGAGCGAGTGTTTTAACATTTCCCTAGCCTAGGGAGAGGCATGCTGAATCATATGCTTAGGTACTACTTGGGCCGGCTCGTCATTAATACTATCGTAAATAATAAAACTGCCAGTAATCGGCGACTCGAGTAAAAACAAGTTGCATAATGAGGTGATTAATTGTTGAATGCACTAGAAACGGAAACATTGTCTGCTCCCCACAAATTATCTTAAGAATATATTTTCTCATACATTGTCTCGAATTTTCACTGTCACAATGAGTTTTCACATAATTGTACATTTGTATAAACTATTTAGAGTCTTCAAATAGAAAGTTTGTTCTAATTGGTCAGCTGGTCTGTTTGGAACAATTGTCTTTATAATAGTATTATATCACGTATTAAACAAGAAATCCCAATAGCCAATTCCCGTTGAAACAAATAAATTATTTATTTGTCATAACTGCTTTATAGAATTTTTTTATGAAATAGATCAACAACATACATTGATTTTCCAAATATAAATGCGATAGAAGATGCAGAAAAAGGCTGATCGTAAATTTTAGCTTTTCAGAGCCTCGTATCTTAATGGTTTAAGTACCATGAAGCGAGAGGTATCGGGTTCGAATCCCGGTCCGACAATTATAATTTATTAGGTCTCTGGATGGGCTTGAAAGTGGCCGGACTGTGATAACACAGGCTCACAGATTACTCAGCATGAAACGGTACTTGTACTGTGTTTCTGAGTGAGTGAGGATATCGGAGAGGCTTAAAAGTGACGCTTAAGCTGTGGTGCGGTTGTCCATGGGCGGCGGTGTTCTCTTACCATATAGGAGACCCACCTGCTCCGTTGTCCGCTTTATTATAAAAAAGTGTCAATAAAATAGATTATTCTCGACCCTTTACTAGGTCAATGTTGATACGAAAGTGTAAATGCGGTTGGCCTCGCTGAATTTCTTCCTACATATGCTTCATGTTGCAGGAAATCTTTAAATCGACCTTGTCATTTATCTGTGAGTTATGTTTAACCAAGTCATAAAAGCCTTACTATTTTATTGTACATATTAGACAAATAAGTTTCCTCAATAAGTTTTGATTTATTAGCTCAACATATTAAAACCATGATAATGTACGCAATGCGAAAGTAATTATTTGGTTGCATGTTACACTTAAATAAAAAAACAACGCGCTTGATACAGTGGCGAAAAGTTTATCAATATTGAAAGTTGTCGAAGACTGCCATATTTTAATAAGCTTATTGTGCACAAAGTGCTTTATTTCACTTTCGTGGTTCTGATATTCCTATACAATATAGAAAGTACTCCAAATATAAAAAAACATATAAAGATATTAAGTATTTTAAGTCAGTTTACCTGTAACATACCTTGAGTCATACTCTACATAAGGTCGTGAAAAAACTGCATCTTAAGGCCATCCAACCATTTATAGCTTCTAGGTTATGAATTCTCCTACTCTTTCTTCCAAAAGGTTTTGAACCTTAGCTTTAAATTTAACAAAATAAAGTTTATAGTGACAAAACGACAGTTAATTTGACAATTGACATCTCTACTATAATGTCTTAAATAAATATTTAAAAGACTTAAATATTAACTATTATATTATATATTAACGATTTTAAAATGAGACATCCTCGTATTTTGTTTTGAATCCTTATTATAAAGAATGGCTGCAATTCCTCGATTTTTGAAATTAAATACTTAACATTTAATTGTACTTCTGATTAAAAATAATCCTCTTACTTCTAAATATTTGAACTAATGTCCTAAATATTATTTCACTCTCTCACTGACGTGCATTTCTTGTTGCAAAAACTACACAAAACACTTTAATAAAAGGTCTGATTTTATCAGTTCTACAGTTTCTACTTTTTAAATTTATTCTATATTAAAATTTAACTACATTTTATATTATTATTCAAGCAATTAAGTTCATTAATCTGAGCTTTAGTTGTAATCTTTGTCTTGATCTGCTTTCTCTGTGATACTCTTGAGAATATACGTCGTACATTGAATAATCTACATCTAAATACCTTAATAAACTGTGAAATAAAATACCGCAACTATTTTAATTTTACATATTTAAGAGATCGCTTTCTCAAAAGAATTCTCAATTTTTTTCATGATATAGCGGACAACGGAACAGGTGGATCTCTTATATCGTAAGAGAACACCACAGCTCATAGACAACCACGCCACATTCCGCGCATTGGTTGTGCATCAATCATCATTGTGTTGCTGGCTTTTTACGCCACTTCAGTGGCAATTTTAAGGGCCTCAGATATTCTCACCCACTAAGTGAAACATAGTAGAAGCACCATTTACCACGTACCACAACGTACTATGTACTTACGTTGAGTATTCTGTGAGCCCGTCGTATCACTTCGGACGAGCCGGCCGAATTAATGCAATCAGCATATTATTCAGCATGGCTCTCCCACGAATAATATAATATTTATTTAATTTTTTGTATCAATATCAAATTCCAAAAGTATCTCAGTATAACAGTATTTATTTGAACTGAATTTTTAATCAAAAGAATGGATTTAGACTAATACTCCATGTCAGGATTTAATTTGTGATGTATGTAAACATAAATTCTAAGTAATATCCAGTACCAATAGACAGACCATTAGAAAAAATCGATAGAAAATATTTCTGTGAAAGAAATTACCAAAATGTAAATAATATGTTTGCGGTAAATATACTCCTAAATAATTATATTCGTGTTGATTTCATCTCGAGCATGCACGCTTAGGGTTGACAATTATATCACTAAAGTTTCCTTATTTTTATGACTAAACTCATATAGAAATTACTCTATTTTGACTCAATTTCATAAATTATTTTCTATTTACAAATTTTATTATATCTTCCCTTATCTCTTTGAATAAAATACAGTAAAATCTATAGAAATAAGCTGTTATTGTTTCGAGGAAGAAACTAGTGTAAAAGGATATATTTTTCAAAAATCGACCACGCTGGACAAAAAGTCGTCTTTTTCTAAACGCACAATATTAACAAAAAGCTTAGATGTTATGTAGCAGCCCTATTATATCCAAGACGAGTCTAATTGAATATATTATCATTTCATCATATTACTTTCCCGTCTCGTAAAGTAAAAGTGGGGGGCAACAACCATTACACTTAAGTGAAATATTATTAAATTTATTCATCTTTATGTACATAATTGGCATTATTATTAAGAGAAGCCTTTACTTATAACATACAAGTTACATAACTCTTTAACTATATTATTTTTAATTTACAATTATTTAATTATATTATGCGACGCCTGTTTTCTTTGAGAGTGTTTTTAAATATCATAAAAGAAGTCGTTTACTTACGTGGATTTTTCAGTATATAGATTTTTTTGTATCAAAGTAAAATGTTAGATTCGTCACGACAGAAATGAGTACTAATAAGGCAAATATATCACGTGTAGCTATAACGACGTCTGAATACACAATAAATGAGTAGAACTTTCTATCTTAATTGCAAAAACGATTGATTAAATATGACACGAGCTTAGCTTATAAAAATTTTGCTTTAGCTTATAAAAAATAAACAACTTGTACAAAACCGATGGGTCTATAACTTTGTTTAATACTTGCTCTACTTACTTACTACTATACTACTTGCTATAAGGGAATCCTAAAGAATGTCTTGGGTCTGTGATTGGGAAAATAATTTAACGAAGACGCGTGGGATCGCTGCTCTCCCACGGCACGCAGGCTTCTGTTACCATTATTTACGAGGTCCTGTACTGAGGAACGAACATAAATTACTGTGAAATGTATACCGGCGGTATATTTGCGCTGGTAATTAAGTGCAACGGTGTATTAATGGGTTTATAAAATACCAACAGTGCTGATAGAAGATACTTATTGTACTTTCGTACTTTTGTTCATCCGAAACGCATTGATTTATTTCCTTGTATTTGACATATAAATCATTATAAAGAATATAATATATCATAGGATATTATGTTATCGTTAATGTCAATACATTGACATTAACGATAACACTGTGGTTCAGGAAATGGCGGCTGTCAAAGTGTAAGCAAATTCCCGCCAACTGTGTGGTCCACGGTCCGTTCCCACAACACGTATGCGTAATGCAGAAACGTTTGAAGGCATTACATAATGCTTTTATGATATTTTACGCATTGCAAGATTCAAGAGGGATGCCGACATGACCTCGTGAGATTGTATTACAGGAATGGTATTAAGGAAGCGGTTCGCATAATGAGTATCGAATGAGCATTAATTTAAGTAATCGTGGGAAGAAATTGGTTTATTAGTTTGTTACATGTACCGTACCGAGGTTCAATGGGGAATTTAATTCAATTCTTCAGAAACGGACTTTATATTTATAAATTATTATAGATGTCGATTATTTATTCATTAAACAATGAGGTTGCAATATTATAACCCTAGAATACCTATGATTTAGACTATTTAAGATTTTTATTATAACCTTAGATTACACGTTTGACAGCCATACTGAAGCATAAGCTGATGCCTTAATTGGGCTGGCTCGTCCGAAGTGATACTACGGGCTCACAGAATACTCAGCGTGAAACGGTAAGTTAGTGAGGTTATCGGAGGCCCTTAAACGTGCCGATTAAGCGGCGTAAAAGCCGTCAACATAACCAATGCGCGGACTGTGGCGCGGTTGCTCATGAGCAGCGGTGTTCTCTTACCATATAGGAGACCCACCTGCTTCTTTGCCCCCATATATAATTTAAAAAATAATAATAATTCACTTACTTAAATAGATTACCGTCTGGTAGTGCAAAGTAATTTTTAATGCTCTTACCTAATTTTATTTTTCAGCATCGAACGAGGACGCATTCAAAATACCATTGCATAAACAGAGAGTCGAAGGCAATGCTTTAAAATTATGCCATAAAGTAGATATTATTCAATATGATGACATTTTTACTATTTATTAGAGAACGTGAATTCATTATAATTCAGGATTGTATAAGAGTCATGTAATTGAGGATGGTTACGTAAATTTTAATTAACTATCGTCTTTAATCGTAAGTTACATTTAAGTTTTTCATGGCATAAGGGAAATATAAAAAAGTTTTATATATAATTAAAAATGATGACCAGTTTAAGATTTTGTTTTTGGTTTCATATGTTTTGACAATGACAAAAAATGAGAACTTCCTAAGTGATAGAGCAAGACTTATCAAAAGTAAGTCCGGATTTAAAACTAAGCATTGACAATTTGCAAGGCATCATTTATTCAAAACGTCTATTATGAATCTAAACATTATTTTTTTTATATATACTATCGGTGGCAAACGAGCAGGAGGCTCACCTAGGGCAAGCAGTCGTCCGCCCATGGACACCCCCAGCCCTTGCAGAGCCGCGGGTGCGTTTCCGGCCTTTAAGAAAAGTGTACGCTCTTTTTTTGAAAGTTCCGAAGTCGTATTGATTTGGAAATATGCCTGCTGGCAGCTGTTTACACAGAGAGATGGTGCGCCGCACAAAATGCCTTAGAAACGCTCAGTTGTGGAACGACAAACATCGAGGAGAAAGCGAGCCTATAAGGCAAAAGCTCGATTTTCTATTGATTTAAAATAAAACAAGATTAAACTGTACATAATGACGTCACTGAGATAAATTGTATATAAGATTCATACTTCAAAAAATAAGTAAAAGAATGTGATATATGGATGGTGTCCGTTGTGATACAGAATATTGCTTTAAACATATATAAATTATAAACTCGTAATATATCGATTCAAAGATCGGTTGTTAGATATTAATAAGGCTTCCTGTTAAATTAGTCTTTAAGATATATATACTCTACTATTATACGGCTACTATAACTATGGGGATGATCATAAAAGCAACACAATAACACATTTATTGTTTTCAAATTACTTATAATATTATTTATATGCATGTATTGTTGCGTATGATTCAAGGTTAAAATTAAATGTAATTTTCATTTTTTGTAGTATGATATCACATTAATAGTTTCACCATCCGAATTAATTTACATTTTTCTAATTTAGTGATAATTATTAATTATATTGACTGTTCTCAATAAATATTTTCAAATATGTAAATTATGTTATTAGTTTATCTGATATGTAAGCAACTTTAATTGAAAACATAATATCTTGAGTCATGACCTACTTAAGATATTAACTTACAAGTTCTTATTACTACACTAAACGCCGAAATATTTGAACTTAGAAATCTGATAAACTAGAAAACTTTATTGTTTACTTAATGAAAGTGTGGGACACATAAAATGCCGATTTCATCTGAAACAATAACGATGGCAAGTCTAACGTCAGTGTGTGAATGTCTTTTGTTTATTCGCAGCGTAATCCGTGTGTCATTGTCAATCTACACAGGTCTAAATAAGGAAGGTCTACAATTAAAAATGTAATTTTTCTCCATTGTTCTGTAATACATTTTAGTTGCATTCATAATGAAAATGTGACCTATATGCTTACCTAATTGCATCGCGTTGTATGTAACATTGGATAAGCAATGAGTTATAAGAGATTTACCTATTCAAAAATTTTAACTATATATATATATAATAGGAAGTAATTACAAATATAATTATATATTTAATCATAACAAGTGTAAAGATATACCCATTCTAAGCACAGAGTTTCTATAACGAAAATTTCATCACTGGTTACTCTGGCAAAACCTGGTAACATTCCAAAATTTCACACCGAACTGTCACGATCGCGAACAAATTCGAATATGAAACTGGACGTTTTGAAACCGATTGAACCATAGACAACTTAAAAAGGGTATTCAGAAATCTCTGATTGTATTTCCATAATCGCAACTGAACGTGACGATAACCGATGAAAAGAGAATCACGCGCTAATGGCAAGGGATTGATTACTGTTATTATTGTGAAATAGAATATTATGATAGTGAAGCTTCTTTTTTCTATGAGTGAGCATTATGGAGAGTGAAACTTGAGACAATCAAAAATATAATAAATCTTCTAAATTAAACAACAAATTGTATTAAATAATATCACAACAGGTACTTCAAATGTATATCATTTCTTTTGAATTCAGGATTCAAACTCAAATAGTAGTTTTTTATTCTATAGCGGACAACGGAGCAGGTTCGTCTCCCATATGGTAAGAGAACACAGTCGCCCATGAACAACCGCGTCACAGTCCGCGCATTGGTTTTTTTGGCGGATTTTGGCGGGGCCTCCGATATCCTCACTCACTCTGCGAAACACAGTACAATTACCGCTTCACGCTGAGTATTCTGTAAGCCCATGGTATCACTTTGGACGAGCCGGCCCAATCAGTAAGATTAATTAATCAGAAGTTAAGCTCTTCCAGGGACTGAATAAATTATAAATTAAAATATAATTGTCCAAACCGGGATTCGAATCCGATACCTCTCGCGTCATGGATCACTATTAAGCTTCGAGGCTCTCAAATCTTATATATTTTTATTTCATTAGAAACATAATTTAATTATTGTGTAACAGAAAAAAATATATTTTTTCCACATTACGTAGCAGTTATTCATAATAGAACGAAGCAATTCTATTTTGATTAAATTGTTGTTTGTTTCAGTCACTGTGTATGTTTTTATTTGTTTTTTTAATCACTTACATTGTTACAGTTATACGCGGCGCCTAGGGCTCGACCGCAACCGGTGACCTGAAAAAAGTAATTCAATATGTGTAAAGAGGACAGTTATTGGTTTCAACTTTCAAGGCACTTGTCTGAAGGTGGCGGATAATGTTCTTGGACATTCAGCGATTCATAAGTATTTAATAAAGTCACTAAAGTCCCAAATACAAGGACAAGGGCTGGAGGTGTCTATGGGCGCAGTGCAGCTTATCCTATAAGATCGTCGTTAGCCGCAGTGTTCATAAAAAAAATCAGTTTTAATTGAATTGTATTTCATACAAATTATAAAAATCAGTCATATTAAGAAGTAAATATTAGAGATACTCGTATACACAGACCCCAGGTCTCTCAAAGGTTTATTTCTACATGGTTATGAGTAATTTTGTCAAGTTTATTATATTTGTTTGCGTTATAATATTAGTATAAATTGTACCTTTGTGAGAAATAAAAATAGTATTATTATTATGTACCTAATGCTATATTTATGAGATTACAGGTTTTGTGGATACCGTATGTTTTAAATTAAAAAGTTAGTGTCTACTGTAACTGTTTTTTTTTGTATGGTATAACGGTGCAGATGGGTATGGTAAGAGCACACCGCCCTCGATGGACAGTCGCGCCACATTCCGCGTATTGGTTGTGTTGCCGGCTTTTTACGCCTCTTAAGCGTCACTTTTAAAGGCCTCCGATATCCTAACTCACTCTGCGAAACCAAAACTGGGCAAACACGGGTATAAATTAAAACTCATTTAAAACCACCGGGACAACTGTCTGAGCGCGGTAAACGAATAGTGAATGCATTTTTCGACTACGTAGATAAATTCGTAGATATAATATATCAAAGAAATCGAGTAGCAAATAAATGGCATCGGTACGATAGAAGGCTAGTTCCGTGTGTGGCGGAAGCGCTGGCAGCTTCACTCGGCTTTCGTTTCTCTGAAACGCCTCGGGACGCAAAAACTCGTGTGCGCAGGCTGCGCTCGCGCCGCTCGGCTCCATCGATTGCTAACATAGCCCATAGTTGCGGACGGGACGGCTTTGTACTCATGTCTTCGCAAAATGTGTTTAAACGCTAAACATTCATATTTTAGGTAAATTAAGCGTTTTTTTACAAAAAAAAAATTCTATAAGGGTCTATCAAGTCTATTTTTTTATATAAAATCGCTGGCAAACCAGCCGGAAGCTCATTTAGCACAAGCGCTCTAACGCCAATGGACACCCCTAGACCTAGTATTTAATAAATTTAATATAAAAATAAATAAGTATTAATAAATTTAATTTTTTTTCATAAATTTTACTATTTATGGTAAACAAAATTAATGCTCGACTTTCAATACAGATAAGTTCTGTACTATCTAAAACTAAAGGACACTACGTAAAAGTTTTTTCATAACCATTTTTAATTCAGCGTATCGTAAAGTTATTTATCACATATGTTTTATTTATTTGTTTAATGTAGTATACTTGCATGCTGAATTACCATTTTTTATTAAAATATTGAGAAAAGATATTGAAGTTATATATTAGGTACATAATCTGATAACGTAGGCTCATGGAACCAAATCCCATAAGAAAGTGAAAGGGCTTCGGAGGCAGAGGCCTTCCGTCGTCATTCAACTCCTATAATATTATATTTTGATTAACAGGGCTGTTATACCTAGGATCATCTTTTGAAGAAATCGGTTACATATATCATCTTAAATGCCTACTTAGCACCAACATAAGTCTGAATTTATTTTAAAATAAATATTTGTGATTGCAATTAACTTTCTCACTCAATAAAAAATCTCTTCAGTAAAAATTTTCATACGACCATCTGAGAGGATTTATTTTTAATGCTCAAAAAGTTTATTCTGAGCTTATGATCTATTTATCCTAGCATGGATTTAAAAATATTTACTAATATAAAATAATTTTAATATTAATCAAATCAATAATAAATATTTCACGGAGATGAAAGTGAGCTCTAGTGTGCGACACTTTGAACTCATAAGACTCGATGAACTCAGTAACGCCGTGTAAACTGTACCTGCATGTATTTGTAGAATTTTCCACAATATCGCGTGAGACCAACACTTACACATTATCGATTCGATTTACTGAACGATCACTAACTACATCACGAAAGCTTCTTGTTTCAAAAAAACGTGAAATAATTTAATATCTTAGTTAAAACCAGGAATTAAATACATCTCATCAAAACGCTATTAAATTATTAATTTAAGACCAACGTGTTTATGAAATAAATCCTTAGTAAATATATAAAGAAACGTTTTTAAATGAATAATCGTTTCTTTAGTAAAACATATGAACTATTGTATTGTACATGAATGTTTTTTTAGAGAAACGGTGCCAAACGAGCAGGAGGCACACCTAGGGTAAACGGTGCTCCGACTATGGACACCCTAGCCCTTGCAGAGCCAAGGGTGCGTTGCCGGCCTTTAAGGAATATATACGCTCTTTTTTTTAAAATCCCAGGTGGTATTGGTTTAGAAATACCCCTGCTGGGATCTGATTATTTATTTTGAACCACTGTTAAGAACGGAAGTATAAGAATCGACTAGATCTGTGAAGGCTGTCTCCTAACTACTATATTTGAAATAAGTAGGAAATGATGAAAATATAATTTGATATTTCTTATCCGATCAAGTAAGTACTAAGCGTCAGTAATACGAATCCAACAAATTTTGGGTTTACATAAGTCGCAGTGAAAGTATTTCATTCTTGTTATATTTAATTGCGTAATAAGTAAGAGGTAAAGGAAACTAATATGTGGGAATCTTTGTCTATAATTCGATTTGATTAAAATGGTTTCCGATATATATACACAATACCGTCCAAGTAAGCAGGTAGTTACATTGTCATTGCCTGCTCTAACGTCTCTTATCCATAACTATTTCAGATTAATCCAATCAAGTAACGAAATTGTTTTTATAAATAAAAAAATACATAAATTTATACAAAATTGATATCAATATTATGTGTTTAATTTAATAGGTTCATTGTGTACTTAATAAAAATAGTTTTCTGTCGTTTAAACTGCTCATTTATAAAACATATACAAGAACCGAAGGAATAACGGTGTGAAGCTAATGTAATGAAATTGAATATTAGTTGTAATTTAAAAACTTATGGACTCAACCTTCAAAACTTTAAAATCAGCAAGAAGATACCATAACCATACTGACCTTGAAATTTTGTATCTCTTTTTGGCGTCACAGATTTATTTTAAAATTGTAGTCACTACTACCTGTACTAGTAAAATACAAAACAATCGTTTCAACATTAAATCTCCCACACAAATAGTTATTTTACTTCCTACTTCGCTTATAATAAGCGATATAAATAATTAATGGATACCAAATAGAACACATGACTTTGTGCGCCTCAAACATCCGTCTGCTTATCGTTCGCAATCACGCAATAAGTCTCACAGAAGTGCTATAACACCTGAAATACTAAGATTAAGTGTATCACGACATTATTTGACAAGTGTTTTCTTCAAGTTTAAATATGTTTTCCAGCATAATCGCTGAAAAAAAA
>DWCF01003074.1:0-21036 GCA_018230265.1 Delias oraia | reverse complement strand
ATTTATATGAATAAGATCGCTGAAGGCGCGATTCTTATGGACAATCGCAATTTCGCAACCGCTGCTTACAAAATTTCGCACATTCAAAACAGTTCCACTTCCATCATTTTCATTGGACAAGTTTTCTTTGTTGCCTATTTTAGATTATTCGATTTCGAATTGAAATTTAAATATATTCATGAAGGACTCATTTCGCCTGCCAGCCTACGAACATATCTAGCATTCACTGTCCGCGTGGCGTTTTTTAAGGTTTAATAGCGGGCAACGGACACATCTACAACCGTGCCACAACGCGCGCTTTTTACCAGTTTTAAAGAAAAAGGTATGCCGTAGAAACTGTCCACTTATATTTTATTCGTATTTAATTATCGCCTGTAATAAAGATATATTAAATGTACAATTATTGTTCTAAATTAGTTTGAATGCTGCGGACTATGTTAGGGCAATTTTTTGCGCAACTTGGGCGGCGTAACACATTTATGTCTCGATATCAATGAAATCGGTATTTCCTTTGAGACATAAATTAGCCCTTGGTTGATCAGGGATTACGGAGTTGTGCAATACGTGCTTTCCGCTGCGTGAGTCAAGGGTTGTTTGAATACCAGTTCGCCGGTCGCCGCTCCGTACTGTCATTATTATTATAGAAAAATTTTGTATTGTTTACTTACTGAGTTGCATGCAAATTGTAATGGGCTATATATGGGATTGAAATTTTGAATAAAATACATAACGAAATTTTGTTTGCTTGTGAAGTATATACATTAAAAATAACGCTGTTATTTTTATTATTAATTATAAATAATATCTTTTTATTACCTTATTTAGGTATCTTAATGACTAAAATATAGCATTTATTTATAAATAAAGTTTAATTCTCTATTATACAATTTTGAGAATTTTTCGTCTTGATTTTATGAAGGACATGAAAGTAATAATAAATAACTTCTCTTCTCCTGATGTTTTTTTACAACATTTTAGTTTTTGAGTATCACTATCATAATAATCATTAATATAATACAATTTCATTACATTTAAAAGTAAAACGATATGTACAAGAAAAGCTGAACAAAAGAAATTGTTTTCTACTTAACCATTTCGCAAGACAAGTGTTTACAAAGGAGTGTTAAGTGCATTCAAATGAACTGACGTTTCACAATAATGTAGCTTCAACGGTTTATTTTGCTAAGTAAACATTTTGTAAATTATGATAAAATATGATATTATGTTGACAAAATTAATAAGTAATTAAAATGAGATCGTCATCGAGTTTCGCTGTAAAAGTAAAGATCAGCTCTTATGTGGTTATATTGTTTTATTATTATTTCAAAACATAATAAACTATAATTTCATTTATAATTTATTCGGTCTCTGGAAAGGCTTGACAGTGGCCGGGCGAGTGTCTGAGAAAACTTGCAAATATCTTCTTACTACGAACTACGGACTACGTTTCTAATTTCATATTCAAATTTTTAAAATAAATATGAAAATTTCATTATGAAGATTGGGTCTAATCTAAAGCAACATAGAGCTTATTTGTAACTGCGACGTATTTGGTTTGGCTTGAAATGATTATTGCGCCAGCTGACCATGATAAATGATCTGTTTACAATAAAATAAGCTGAATTACAAAATTTGTTGTTCCAATCGTTCAGTTTAAAATAGTGCACGTCAGTATAATAAATGTGAACTTCACTGATTCAATCAGTGAAAGTTTTAAAGTGAGCTGAACAATCCTCAATCAATTTGTCTCCGAAGAACTCCATAAAAGCGATACGGGCATCAATCTCGGCATGTAACTTTCTTTACGATTCCTAAAGTTATTCGAAACGAAATTGCACTAATTTTAATAAGTGATCATCACACTTTTCGGAGATGTCTCTTAGGCACATTTCTGTAATAAATTTCTTTTCAAGACACTTTTAACTATTCCTATCAAAATGACTTACGGTGAGAATAGTTAATTGAGCGCTTAAGTTATTTGCCTTGTGACATTGAAATGCTTTATAGCAACATTTTACTTCGAATTTACCGAGCTTTGTATTATAATATTGGCGTCGTTATTTTTTATGTCTTAATATGAAGGCTATATTTTAGTGGCGCCAACCGTAATAAGTATTCCAGTGTTGGGTGTCACTCAATAGTGAAAGGAATATCAAAGGTGGACCCCAGCAAAAGTATGTGCAGAATGTTGGCCTTATCGTTGACCTAAGACATTGTTATCGAATGTATTGCAACTGATAGACTAAATATTTTGTGTTATACCTCATCCGATAAGGTGCTTTAACAGTCTACATAAATACATTACAGTTTAGTAGATATCCTATTTTAATTTAATAGTTATACATTATATGTTTCTAATATCAACAGACAAATACTTGCATCTCAACAAAAATAAACCAACCGAAATATTTTTGTAATTAAGGTAGTTCATTTTTAACCTAATAAATGGGGAAAGGTTGTAGGAGAGAGCAAAACTCAAAAGTGAATACAGTTCCCTTAAAGCCTGCCTCAAAGCCTTTAGATGAGGGTGACTACAGTGCAGATCCTCTGTACGTAAAGCACAGCTGAAGAGCTAGAGGTAATATCGGGACGCGAGCCGCGCGGGCGTGGAATTGTGCCTTTTGTCAGTGTACAATCAGCGAGCAAGCCAAAAGCACGTGTTCTCATTTAACCGGCAACAAGGATAAAAATAAACAATATCTTTTTTTTACATAGCATTAGCAATACTCTATAGAATATTTTAAAGTGCATTAACATGCCGGTTGAAACGAAAATTAGCTTTTCTGGTAAGTCATTAACATTCAATTTTCACAATATGACGCTATCTTTTGTTTAAGAATATGCCTTATTTGTTTTTATTGATAATATCTCGTCCCAAAAAAGTTATTACGACATCGTTGAAGAGTAAGTATTATCTATACGTTAAGGTGTTTTTTATTAGCAATGTTAGCCCAGTTAGTGTGCTAATTATTGTAAAGGACTATTTTCTGTTATGAAACGGAACATAATTGAATATAGCCGCTACATTCAATTAATATAAGTTTGTTATTTGGTTAAATGTAGGTATTACGAAACTATACACACAATTACACGTTTTTGATATCGTAATAAAGGTTTGAAACAAATTTTAAGATTTTATATAGTTAAAGAATTATGTGTTTTATGTCTTATTTCTCGATAAATATCAACTTGAAGTCTTTCGTAGTGATGTCATCCGAAAGAGCGATATTTTTCCGCATTTAAATATTTTGTTATATAGACACAGTTGTAAACAATTTGAATATATTATCGTTTTCAGTCGTGACACCACAATGAGTTTATGTATCTTAAACAATAATAGTTATTCAATGTTGTATATACGTAGAAATACGTAATGTACCCCATTTTGAAAAGATATTAATAAATGTTGCCGTTTATGCCCAAGTTAAGTTCGTTACCATGTTGCCCTTTACTTATTTATAACTCGAAATTGCTTTGACGAGATTTTTCTCCCCTAAGAGCCTCGCCTGTGCGCCCCAGTACATATAAATTGAAGAAGGCTCAAAATAATTCCGCATTTCAAAGAAATTCACTTGGATGTAGGTCCATAATTACACCTAAATATTTTAATTACAATCTTGACAAGTCTTTCAACTTGCTAAAGGGTCCTAAGCTTATATTGGTATGCGTTTGTAAAACTCTATATATATAAGCGAAATCTCTTGAGGTTTAGATAAAAAACATAATAGGCATATCTAATAAGATAGTAGTAGAAGATAATAGAAGTACGATTCCAACCAGGTAATAACCTGGTTGGAATCCTACTTATGGTCGTTATTGTATATCAGGAATAAATTATTAAAAGTCATAATTTAACTTTTGTTTATGTAAAATAACTGTCAATGGTCTCATTGAAAGGAATTTTCAATGTCACGTACACGACCTACGCTTTGTGTAACCATTGTTTTACCGTAGGTTTTATGGCAATCGCTTATTGGCGGATGGAATAGCATAACCATAATAAAACACCTTATGGGTTAACAGAATAAGTTCTGAAAATGGCATTTTTCATACATCGTCAAAGACGGCTTAGCTATTTTAAAAACATAATAAGAAATTCAACACAGTTGCTACCAGTGTTCAGAAAACCGTTGAACATCAAATTCACGGTTGGGTCCGGCTATGAACGAAATAAAACAGATTAAATGAGGTTGAATTATAGGTTAATTCGCATTAATCGATACTAATCCTTATGACATTTTAATAGTTTGACCTTCATTAAAGGGTTTAAAACGTCTCATTAACTTCCCGTTTCTTATCCTTATCGGAGATGCGCAATTCGCATCCAAATTGCTCAATTATGTGGCATTGTTGTCCGCAAACCGTGGCAAAGAGCAGGTGTAACCTGCAAATGTTACGTGACTGATTTGCGTGATGATTACACGCCGGTAATCAAGTACACCTCATTATGTGACGTTAAGGATCTTAAGAGATTTACATGCACGACCGCGTGCTATGTCTCTCCGCAGCAGTTAGGGTGAAGGTTACTTGGCTGAAATCTATAAATAAATGGAAATAGCTCTACACTTTGTTCGTGCCGGATAAATATGGCCGCTCTGCCCTCAAATAGTGATCATGAGGATTTATTATAATTATTCCTCTGCTGTCACGAAAGTCTTGTCTTGATGTAAATATCTATATATCGATACGCGTCAAGCTACTTCAATTTATTTTATATTCAATTGTTCCTTTCAATATATTATTGTATCGATTAAATAAATTTCGTATTATTAATGCACGCGACGGTATTAAATTATTTTTCTTAATTAGTTGCGGTGCGGCGCCATCCGTTTAGATCAAACTGGTTTCTTTGAAGTTGCAAATTTCGTGATATTACGACTGTGCTTTGTAATATTCCTACGTAAATGAAATTTTTACTATGAAATAAGACACTCAAGGTCATTTTTTGTGTTGTATTATGCTGCCGATATACAAACATTGTATTGATTTTTGGACAATGCTTATTGACATATTTTGACGCCGTATACACGAATGAGCGTTTAGGAAATGAATAGTTGTAAGCAATTACATGCAAATTCTCAAAATGTTTGTAATAATTATATTCTAAAGTCGTTCTCATTTAAATATAATTAAAATGTTATATCAAGAATATTTAAGTCTTTAAGAATATTTAAGTAAAAGACGTTTTAGTATATAATAATATATAATAAACATATAATATATAATAAACAAAAGCGGCGCTGTTTCTTCCTTATTTAACTTTTGGAATCCTTCCAAGAGCGAAATGATGTATAAAGTCATGAGCTTGATACAGTATAGTTTTATAATGCCATAGTATTTATTGTCCACCCAGTCGCCGTTCTGTCTAGACTGCTTTATTGAAATTCTCTTTAACACGCCTAGTTGTATCGTATTTCCGTATTCTAGTATCAATTGCATTCTGCATAAGTGTATGGTAGTATGTATAATTTGCTTAATACCCCAGCCTTGTCGTCATCAACAATTACACTCTCAACCGTCTAGCAAATATTAAACGTTGTCCGCTATTGTCAAGTCTCAAATTATAAGTTTCACTTGTTACTATAGTAATTTTCGACCGAAGCGAATTGTCCTTAATGATCAAGTGTTTTTATCTATCAGTATTTCATTACAAAACAAAAACATAAATGAAAAGCCAACTTGTTAAATACTTTACAGTTGAGAAGTTATTATTATGAACCTAAATAAAACTTCAAGTTAGTTAAGCTTGAGAGTCCTGAACCTGAGTCTTGGTGTCAAATATCTTGAATTCTTGAATCCTTTATTATATTTATATTCAAAGGTATTTTTTTTAATTCTATAGCCGAGAGCGGAGCAGGTGGGACTCCTATGTGCTAAGAAAATACCGCCCTTGAACAACTACGCCACAGTCCGCCCATTGATTGTGTTGCCGGTTTTTTACGCCGCTTAAGCGGCACTTTTAAGGGCCTCCGATAACCTCATTCACTCTGTACAAGTACCGTTTCACGCTGAGTATTCTGTGAGCCCGTGGTATCACTTCGGACGAGACGGCCCAATTTGTGCGTCAGCATAGCTCTGCCACGGGTATGTTTTATTCAAAGGTTTCAATTAGTATTTGATAAAGTTTTCATATGGAGGCGTCGATAACAGCATAAATGTTGTTCAAGGCACACGTTTACTTTAACATTAATTAATAACCGTTTATGTACATGACAATCCGCCTCTTCTATTATATATTACCGTGATTAGGTTATTTCAAGAAACATACAACTCGTTTTTATTCAATTCCCAATTTAGACAAGACGTAGCGCAAAACAAAATGAAATTTTTTGCTATTCCTGATAAACTGTTCATGCAAATGTAATTTCATTTACAGTGTAAATGATTCCGTCTATTCCTTCATATCGTATTTCGATGCAACATAATTTCTCTCATCAAATTTCATGCTCTCATTTCCCGTGTACGATTAAAATATTTTTGTAGTTATGTTCAGATATACTGTTACTATTTAATATTATTCGTTTAATTAATTAATTTATTTATTTTTGCGCTTTTAACATTTTAATATTTGATAAAGATCAAGATTCTTTGTCTTTATATAATGTAAATGTAGTAATACTATCGTATATGACTTATAATGATTATGTTTTGATAAGATAATCCAATGTATCATGTATAAATAAAAGCTATTTAAATTCTGAATTGGTATTGGTAATTTTATATGCGTCTTACCTATTTGTGGAAACCTCCGTTCTAAACTTGGATCACGATGTTGATACATCATAAGAACATTATGGCGTCACTTTGTCTTTATCTGCTTAGTACTTAGATGTTTACTATGCCTTTACAGACCAAACATTTCGCAAGAAATGTCGCTTTTTGTGTTGCGTGAAAAATTTTCACACTACTACGTATATTCTTTATAATCTAAACTAATATTATAAAGTTGAATAGTTTGTTTATTAATTTAAACCAATTATTTCAAGAAATATTGGTTCTAGTTGTTTTTTTATGGTGGAGATCGGTTTTAACTGATATAAAACTATAAAATCAAGGTACGATGTTAAGAAATTTAAATATTTTACCTACATCCTGGGTTTAAGGAAATATAAATAATATATTTGAAAAAGTAAACTTATGGAAACTTAATTTGGAAAGAAACAGGTCTAACTCACAAATTTATTTAGTGTGATTGAATAGAAATATATATTTAATATCTGATTCAAGTAACGAACTGACTCATTTTAGTAAATTCATCATTATGATATATTTGTCTGAAAAAATTAAGTAATTTAAGGAGAAAATGTTTTTAAATTAAACCTAACAATATATTGGTGGCGTGGCCTTCATTCTATTTAAATGAGAATCGATTTTTCACTAAGCCCAAGGTTTCAGTAAATTCTAGTTCGGTATTTAAATCATTTATGACCTTTGATGCAATCTAGGCGGTATTTGTGCAAGCGTGAGAATAAGACAATGACGATTTACCAGTTATACCAGTATAATGCAACGTGACTCCACTCTCTAGAAATACTATATTTTTCTCTTTCATTCAATAAGTTATAAAAGAGCACAATATTTCTTTGAGGTAATCGAATATTTTAAAGATATGTATTTCGCTTAAATAATTACGAAATATAATATTATCCAATAGTTATCTATAAATTTTGTATCTGTCTATATTTGCGGTAAAAAACTTTTAGTTTCCACACCTATTGATCTCCTATAGGAGATCCGTTTTTCAGGAGCAAAAATAAATAATTGATAATTAAGTTGTTTATTTTTAACGGTTAAAATATTACAACGCCATTTATTATAATACCTTTCTCTTTTTAATAAAATTTTTGCAGGTCAGTTTTAATTGTTTTACCTGCCAATAAATGACCAATTACCGTAATTACATATAAGTGACGATGTGATTGACATGCCGGTCGGCGTGGCTCATTATTTATTATTGTTACGATCAATTGCAGGACTCTACGTGACTGGCTTACTGGTTGCAGCCATGATTCCGAAAGAGGCAAGCCGATAATAAACACACAGCTCCAATGCTAATTTTATTAACCTATTAATATTAACACGGAACCGTGAAAGTTGTAAAGATTAGTGAAATAATGCATCCGTAACGCGAATGTATGTGAATAGAATAGAAAACAGGATTTCTCGATTTTATATGAAATATTTTCTCCTTGTTTGGCGCGGCGTCTTTATTTATCGCGATTTCTCTGATATGGCAATTGTCTATATTGCAAGTGAGTCATGCATACTCGTATGTCATACCGATATTAGTAATCGTAATCATATTAACGTATGTTTTAATGGTGCATATGAATTTGTATGGGATATTATTTTTTATCGATGTGATTGATTTTGTAAAATACAATGTCCATTGCCCGTTGTGCTTTATGTAACATGTACCATATGTTTGGTTGTCTGAAGAGTGGTTTTCTAAACTTTTCTCTTATTTTGAAATAGATATTTAAATACATTGGTTTTGTAATTACTTGATATTTGTATTTTGATATGTTCTTTTGAGGTATCTACATTGTAACTAAAGTGCATTTGTCAATGATAAGAGCAAAGATCGCGGCCGCAACGTCGCGTCGGTTGGGCTAATTCGGCCGAATGTGTTCCTATTTACGGTCGGGTTAGTGGGCTTCAACATTTGATGCTCTCAATTAAATTGCCGCTCCTTCCTGTTACATTGACTCGCAAAATACACCTGAAGCATGTGCACATACTAAATTAATAATAAATATTTGTTACATTTTTCTTTCTGAGGCAGATAGGTATTAATTGCCGTTAAATTTTTACAGTTTTAATATAAATTAAAAGAAATACCGCTACTTTAAGCTAAAAACATTATAGCAAATGTTTTCTTCTTATTATACAAGTATTTGGGTGAATTACATCGTCAGTTGTGATGAATCGTCGCGCAAAATTGCGTGAAAAGAGCAATTTTCTCTCGCCGCTATTTAATTGAATCTAATCAATCAATGGTATAAAAAGAAGTAATTACCATTGAGAATTGCAATTCGTTTGCAACATGCACACGGACAATTGTCGAAGATCCCACATACTAGTAATTATTAAATAAAACGTGTAATTGTCTACCAAACATATAAATGTATAGTTGTCGTACGTACTTATACGGTTATCAACAAGTATCGCTTGAACTAAATATGAAATTCCTATAGATTATATTTTTAATTTCCAAAATGCCGTGATTCTAGTAGCAGAAGTAAAAAAATCATCGGTTGTGTTGCTGGCTTTTTACGGTGCTTAAGAGGCACTTTTAAGGGCCTCCGATATCCTCACTCAGTCTGCGAAAAACAGCACAAGCACCTTCCACGCTTAGTATTCTGTCATTGTATAACGTATTTTAGGTTGATAATATAAAATATTACAACATGTTTTCCAAAGAACATAAATCCGCGGGTAACTTGAACTTGACCAATTTCAATGCCATATTTTTAAGCTTTGCGAGCGAGGTAGTAAGTGTCTTTGTCAATACATTGCGCAAACAATACGCGGTATAAGTGTTACATCATCTTCGTAAATGAGCATACATAAGTTAGCAACAAAAAATGGCATTTATATTTTAACAATTCAAAGCGTAATGAAAGGTAGCTTGAAAATTGTGGCATGCCATTAATGATTTAATAGGATGGATTAGGTTTTAAAATGCATGGGGTTATTAGAAACACGAAATTTCTAGTTTTATTAGTTTTAGTTTTTGAGAGCCTCGTAGTTAGGTGGTTTATTAGGTCTACCATGAAGCTATAGATAACGGGTTCGAATCTGGGTCCGGGCAATTAAAAATTATAATTTAATTTATTATTGATTCGGTCTCTGGAAGAGCTGGACAGTAGGCGGGCGAGTTTCTTAATACTTTCGCACTCGTGGGAGAGCCATGCTGAAGCATATGCGGACGCACTAATTGGGCCGGCTCGTCCGAAGTGATACCACGGGCTCACAGTATACTCAGCATGAAATAGTAGTTGTACTTGAAATGGTGCCTCTACCGTGTTTCGCAGAGTGAGTCAGGATATCGGTGGCACTTAAAAATGCCGCTTAAGTGGCGTAAAAAGCCGGCAACACAGCCAATGCGCGAACTGTTGCAGTTGTTCATGGAGGGCTGTGTTCTCTTACCATATAGGAGATCCACCTGCTTCGTTGTCCGCTAAACTATAAAAAAAATAGTTGAATTTATAAAAATCATTGTATCGTAAATTGCCATTAGTAGAAAGAGGCTTTCCTTATGTCTAAGTATCAGTAATCTTGTTGTTAATTAAAGTAACAAGAAAATATGTAGTTTAATATTTCAATAAAATATTCAATTATCGGTATTATATAGCTTAGATATATGATTAAAAATTATGCTTGCGAATCATTCATTTCAATTGCAATAAATGATTATTACTTAACAGACTCATACGAATAAGTATGATTAATGATAGAATTGAGATCACGCTGTGGTTTTATATTCTTCGCTGCGTAAATACTGACCTAAATAATGTTATTATATATATTAACATTAACTAAAAAAAAATTCAATACCATTGGATGTCCCGAAATAGTCTTGATACTTCCTTCCGTGTACTAAAAACTCGTGTTGTCGCTAAGGGCCCGAGATGATCCACATTGCTCTATGTCATAGTTATGAGTCGTGTGCCCACGCGAATTAGCAAGGCCGACCCGTTGCGCAGTTGTCGTAGATGATTTATCAGACTCTGGGCGATCATCAGTACCGGACACGTGGCAGAGCGAATCGCCGGCGCTGGACTTGCCCGTGCCTTACACAATAATTAAGTTGCTTTTAAGTTATC
Source organism: Delias oraia (assembly GCA_018230265.1). Lineage (NCBI taxonomy): Eukaryota > Metazoa > Arthropoda > Insecta > Lepidoptera > Pieridae > Delias > Delias oraia. Next base: position 10,207 of record DWCF01003074.1, on the reverse strand, counting down.
TAGATCGAGACTAGCTCTTTTTAATTCATACACATGGAAAGGTATTCTCGAGGTATATTGCACTTTTGCCTTCATCAATAGTACTTACCTAATTAATATAGAAGAATTATTAATCAGTTCTGTTCAAATTTCCAATATATTTTCTTGTTCCATTCAATTCACATTTTACCTACGATCTAGAAATATTACAAGGCCATCGACGCTTAAGTCCTCTATGTTGCTATTTTTGTAGTCAATTTTCAATTTTTTTCAATCAATTTACATCAAATTGGCATGTCTCTGTTTTGCTTTATATGTTTTCATTTTGTCATAGACGGCAGTTCGGAGTCGAGAAAGTTTAGTGACGATTCCTCGAGAAAGAATTTGTCAGGTGAGATACAAACTGTTTATTTTAGTGTGTTTTTCTACAACGGCATTGTTGCATGTTTTTTTTACTCGTTGACAGGCATGAAACTTGTTATTAATTGAAATATCTATCTTAAACATACATCACTTTCTGTATATATAACCTTTCATATCATATTCACTTTATGTTATGTTACGCTTTGCACATCGATGGAACAGATTTGATTGAAGTAGAGGAAGACAGCGTCTCAAGCAGTCTACCGGACAGAAGTAGGATGCATCGAAAAGCTTCTAGTGAGTCTGTGTCTTATAATAACGCTATTAAATAATGCAGTGCGTGTTAAGTGGTAGAGGACAAAGTGGCTTAAAATATTCATGTTGTCTATGAACACTATATTCTGGTGGAGGTGCTACTTATCCAACTAGCCACTACTACTAGCAAAAATGTATTATATGATCTAATCTTTTATAAAAAAACTTTTTTCACAATATGATTAATGAATTAACTTTTCCTACAATCGTGGAAATAAACAATAAACGTTTTGCATGAAATCGGCGTGTTTTTCTTATTGATAACTACAATTTAATCAATTAATCAACTTAAAAATAACTAATTTTAAATGTATTCATTGAAAAAAGTAAACTTCCGGTGTTTATTATATAACTTAACAAATGTTTGATTTGAACAAGAATAAAATTTAAATAATTTTAAACCTGTTTTTAACAATTTGACTCTTTTTAGACAATAAATAATTCGAATTTGTTAGTATTGTTTGTAGGCATGTCCTATGAGTGCTATTTGGTAGTGGCTAATTATGTGTGTGTCCCCTATGTTGTGCGTCATCACAGCTAGTAGCAGGTCAAGCGTGACATCGATGGACGCCTTATGGGAGAAGCACCCTCGACGTCTCAGCGAGGCCGGTCTCAGACGGTCGTCAGGTGAGTCTGCACGATCGAGCGATGAACGCTTAATCATTCCGCACTTCGTATGGCAACGAATCAGCTGACAGCTCATACTGAAATGGGAATATTTAAGAGCAGTTACAAGTTTCACATTTTAATGTTCGTGTGTCATGCGCATAGTGGCTCTTATGGTTTTAGAAAAGGCCTTTCATTGGTAAACATGCTTGGCTTGGCTCGCAAGTATCCACGCACTAGTTTTATTTCACTGTTAAGAACCTATGTATATAACATGAACTGCTATAGTTATTCGTCAAATGCAGTTTGTATTTGTCCTGGAGTGGCGAAAGTTCCTGGGTATGTAATGTCGGTGAAGTGAGGTAGCAATATGTAAACCGGAATGCAAATATCCCCCGACGGCCGTTGCACTTGCATCACTGCGGTATTCGAGTCATGTATGCGTTGAGAATATAGAATGTCGCGTTGACATCCATATTCAGATAGACATAAATTTCAGCCCTTTTAGAGTGTTTAAAGTTTCACTTCCTTTTTCACAAGATGCGTCAAATAAGTTTACCTGCTACTTATTGCTGTATATTATTTGTAATTCTCTTAATTGTATTATTTCAGATCATAGTGTTGTTTTGACCGAAGACACTGACAGTTTTATTATTGGGGAGCGTGTCTGGGTTGGTGGAACGAAACCGGGTCAAATTGCGTATATTGGTGAAACACAATTTGCGCCTGGAGATTGGGCAGGAATCGTACTCGATGACCCTATTGGTAATTCGTTGTTAAATAAATATGAGTACAAATTTATCATCATAAAAATGTGATAAACGATAAATTTGTTTATTTTCAGGAAAAAATGATGGATCGGTTGTTGGAGTGCGATATTTTCAGTGTCCTGAGAAGCGAGGAGTGTTTTCTCGGCTAACGCGCCTGACACGTGAACCACTTGTGTCGCATGCTCGTCACGATGCGTCTCCAGTATCAGATGCTGGAAGTGTTTTCGAACGGCCTCCTTCCTGTTCTCGTCAACGACGCGCTATTTCGCCCAATGGCAGCATCCGGAGCACAGTCAGCAGCAGGATGAGTTAGTTTTTAGATGGGGTGTGAAACTAAATTTTCTTAACAAAATAAAGCATAAAAATTCGATTCCACTTCAGATGCTTCGATCTCCACTACTGCCGCCGATCTTCGTATGGGCGACCGTGTGATTGTATCGAGCAGTCGTGGTAGCAAAGCTGGAACTTTGAAATATGTAGGCGTTACTGAGTTCGCAACGGGTATATGGGCTGGAGTGGAACTTGATGATCCTATTGGAAAAAATGACGGATCTGTAGAAGGCAAAAGGTAGAGATAGTTTGTTTTAACATGAGTTGGATAGGATTTATCAACTGACTCTTGAAATAACCAATTTTTCCAGATATTTCGAGTGCGCGCCGCGTTTTGGTCTTTTCGCTCCCATATCTAAGGTTTCTCGATCTCCATCTAATCGCAAACCTGGAGCATGTGCTATTCACAGCAACGGCCGGGCGACTCCGTTGCGACGGTCCAACTCGCGCGATTCTCTTACATCCCTCGGCACATCGATCGCGTCGTCCCGCGCAGGGGTGAGACTGGGGGTGACGTCGCTGGGTTCTCAGGTAGGCTAGCCCCGCGCGCGCTCGGCGGAGCCTTTTTCTCACCGATCGCCGCCTCCCTTGGCGAAGCCGCACCGTAGCGCTCCCAGCCTTGTCGACAAGACGCTGCTTGTGAAACACGTGGATCATGATCGCTGCGCCTTGATCGCCCTGCCGCAGCCTCGTGTCTATTACGACATTGTTTTCCGCAACGCGAGAAGCGAACTTGTGCCGTGTCAAGCAAACAAAACACTGCCAAAGTCTTGGCGTTGTTCAGAGAGCGTGATGAGTTTTGATTCGCGGTCAGAGCGATCGCGGCGTAGCGTGTCCAGCGGCAGTAGCGGGTCGGTTTCACGAGTGGGGTCTTCCCGCGGTGGGGAGGTGGTGCGGTGGGGTGGGCGGCCGGGTGCCGTGACGAGGGCCAGCCGGGGCCCAGCTACGGACCTGTTCGTGGACTTGCCCTCCTCGCGCACTCACTTTTCAGGCTTCGGGAAGAGCTACCATTTCTCTTGTGTGTCGCCTTTTCAGTTTAATTATCCAAATGTGGTTTACATTTGAACACATAGCCTTTGAAAGCATCGAAAGTGTTTTGCTGTTCCTTAATATACTTGCTGTAGTTACTATTGACGATATTGAAGTTCTGAATATATCATTCCATAGTTCCTTGTATCCATCCATTTCTTACTTGTTCACTTTCTGATGTCGCAAAATATGTGGAGCGATATCGATATGCAAAATGTTATATTTAATTCACCTGAAAGGCACACGCAAAAGTGGTGGTTGAGTAATGCTTGCCCTTTGCATGATTTTTTTTATTTATCATGGTCTGTAGCTGGCACCTTTGGTTGGTCCTTTATATAATTTATATATTATTATTTTGGCAGCGAACCAATGTTTAGTACCTCATTAATATTTTTATTTATGTAAGAGAGCTTTTAGGGTGCTTTTTATATAATTATACAAGAAACTATATTGAAGACTGCAATGGTAACACTTGAAATGTTTACCTCTTTTATTTAACTGTGATATTTTCGTATTGTAGAGGATATTCCTCATTGAATATAATGACTGATGTGTGTTGTGTATTTACGTAGCTCTGTACTAATTAGCATGGTGTTCCTAACAACAAAATTTAAACAACTTATTTAGTATCCGAATAATAACATTATCTGTATAGAAGATAAATCTTCGTAGTACGATGCATTTATCGCAGTTGACATAGATAATTTTAAAACAACACTGATGTATGAATGGAGTTAAGAACGTGTACTAAAAGCTTTCTTTAGTTACAATTCCATATTAATTAATGGCCACATTGCATATATTTTGTTTGCCCAATTTACCGCTGTGTGTACGAGCTTGTTTGGTAGAGACTTGATTAATGAGTACTTTCGTACGCTTGGCGGTAATTTTTGAGTGCGTTAACGCGTGTTGTTTTTCCTTCATGTTTGTTGCGCATTCTCACTGTCACTAACGTCACGGCACTTCACGATTCAGCGTGTTGGTCCACCGCGTGCGTCCTCAACCCCCGTCTCCGCAAAGAACGCTCTGCAGGTACAGTATCCCACTATTGCAGCGCGGTAGACCGCTAGGCAAGCGACGTGCTTTACTTGAAAAAATATTACAGGCGACAGATATGTTGAAATTATACTTTTAGGCGTACATAATCGTTAATAATCAACTAAAACAAAATAAATATGAAACTGACAGAAATACATAACGACGCTTATATCATTTCCGCACAAATTTTCACCACAAAGTCAGTCTCTTGGGGAACGTTGTGTGCAGCTTAGATACAGATTTCATAACTGTGTGAAATATGCTCACCTTATTGAATGATATTAAAGTATTATTTATAAAAAGCTAAAACGTATCGACATTGCTACTTTGGATTTTGGCCACTCCATTTGTGAGCGACAAAACTAAGTAGGTTGAATGAAGCGTTTTAGCTTTTTAAGAATAATAAAGGATTCCTAATACGTGCTACTTTAGCCTTACTGTGGCCATTTCATTTAGCATTTATTTAAATATTTTTTGAAGTTAAGCACCCTTGTAAGATGTCCTATACGTTGCATTACTGGGCTTTCTTAAAATTGAGAATGGTTTATTCTGATAAACATTATAATACTCAGGTATTATAATGTTAAAATAGCGGCTGGTCAAAATTATTCTGTCTTTGATTTGATTAATGATAAAAAATGCAATTATTGACCAGAGTTTAACATTAGTTTGAATGAAGTTGTTTGCCAAATTTAAATGTGTTATGGAAGCGTTTCATGTGAATTGTCCTGAATTAACCTTCAAACTAAAACAAATAACACAATGTTTTGCAGATGTCTATGATTATAATTCTATTCTAAATTATAATACAATAAACTCGACTATGTTATCTCGCACATATAGTACAAAACTGTTGTAATCATGTTCCAATATACATAATGTAATAATATCAAAGGACACACTGTGATATTTTCAATTATACGAAATGCAAATGTTCTCTATTGGAAGTTCACAGCCCGTTCTATTTATTTTTCTATTTCCAGTGCCTGTAAGATTACAAATATTCATTAATGTAAGATTTTATTGCATTCCCTTACTTTATTTACTAAGCATATTATTGAATAGTATTAATATTTTTAACTAGTAGTTTGTAGATTTATCGGTAACTTTGTGATTAAATAATGGTAACATTGGTGATAATAAATTATTATACACGAGTGGTTTTATTCTTCCTCCTTACCTCTTTGTAAATAAATCTATCTTGAAATGTGACTGCTAGTATTGGCACTATCCAATTTACGGAAGCTATATGGCTATAAAAAATGGCTGTTCGCGATGAAAAATTTGCAACAAAAACCTGCTATAAGCTTTTGTAATGTATATATAAAGTACAATAAGCACGTATATTATGGGGATAACAGATTTGCATGGGTTTTATGTAAATACGATTAAATTATTTCAAGGTGAAGGGTTTTCGCTACAGGTGTTATGGTCTTAACGTAAAATCAATGTTAGACTGTCTGTGCCTGCATGCCGCCTGGCAGGTTTCCAAGTTTCCAGAGCCTCATTTATATGGAAACAACTTTATCGTTCTTACAATACAGTCTAGTTGCTGCTTTAACTTGATTTATTGCTTGTAAAATATAGTTTTTGCCACATAACAGATAACTCTATGAAAACAGAGTTGCTTATTGTTAAAGAATCTACCAATTTTAAATTATTTTTAACACGCAGACAGCGATATTTTCGTACTATAGTTACTAGTCTAACAAATTAAATAATATTATCGAAGTAAAAACCTGTAAAGCCTTATACGTCTCGCCAACGTTAGTGATGACTTAATAATCAAGTCGCGTGGGTAGGTGATAAACCGCAATATTGTTGTAAACAAATTCAGAAATTTTTAATTTATTTTAATTTTCAAAACTTATTTTGATAGTTAATAAATGTCGTTAAATTTCATCTGAGTTAATAAATTACTTTTTCTTTTAAATTATTTAAGAGCTTTTGAAATTATAAACAAGTAATAGTAAAATAATCTGACTATAAGGACTTTAGGACAAAATCTTTTTAAAAATAATAAATCCTTTGAGTTATATTTTTTCGACAAGGAATTTAATAAGAGTATAAACCTTCTATGTCTCAATAGCCTGTTTTAATTTTGATTATTATTTAGACTTATGAGATCATGCAATAGTTGAATGATTATTCAGACATTGTTATTCTGCATTGTTCATGTTCATACGAAAAAACTAATTGCTGATCGATTAAGTTCAACAATGCAGTTCTTATTTGGTTGCATAATGATTGTTAGTCATTACATTTTATCTATATTATATGGGTAGGTAGGTGATGTCGCATTTACATCATAATTGTTGTCGTAAATTACATACCTTAAAGTGTGTTCCTAGAAGTTTTTAATTTTCATTACAACTATACGATATGTAGTCATTGTCTAAAAACTCAATGCAAACAACTGATAAGACTCGATAAGGAAAAAGGACTAATTTCCTTCTTACATGACGAAATAAATATTCATTTGTTTTTATGTATTGTTCTACTATTTTGTCATGGTTTGTTTGACTTTGGGGCGGGCTTGTTATCGGCCTTTTAAAAGGTTCATCTTACGTGATTTATATTTTAAATTTTTGGATCAAACTATATGAATAATAACTAAATTGAATGATGAATAAAATTCAGGAAAACTCGACGTCACTAAAAACATTAGGAATTTCCAATCTACCATATCATTTAATCCCTAATTTTAAGTCAAACATCCGTAATAGCGAATAAGTTTCGAAGCAGTCATCCAAACATTGAATTTTCAAAAATGTTTGATGTAGTTGAACAACATTATTGTTACATAATTACATTAAAAAAAAATTAATTAGAATTAGTTAAATATTTAGCTTAACCTGTATTAAAACCTTAACTGTATCTAAAATGATTTTTTATATTGGAACATGATTAAAAATGTATTTATAATTTATATAATTTAATGCTAACATAATGATATACGTCATTTAATAAATAGGAACTCTTGCGTGAGAAGCAACATCATTTGGAAAAGCTTATTCGGGAAAGGGAATTGGAAAGATCTGAGGTGGCTAAAGTGTCTCTTCAAGTGAACCGAGCAGAGACTGCGCTTGCACAAGTCCAAAAGGATGCGTCAGAGGTATTTTATAACGTGAATATTTGTGACACCTTTTAATAACTTCCCACATGAAATGAAAGTCGATGCAAAAAAATATGTATAGTTATAGCAATTATAGTTTTATAAATCTTTCTCATGCAGACCAATGCAGAAAACCTTAAACTTAAGGCTGAACTGGAGAAACTAAATAAACTCATAGAAGATGAAAAACAAAAGGTCGAAGATCTCATGTTTAGAAATGAAGAGGAAAATATTAATAAGGAAGACTATAATGTAAGAAAACTCATTTAACATTTATTCTGTTTGTATGTTACATACATCTTTTTTATAACAATGTTTAAAAAATATATTTTATTTTCAGAGATATAAAGAAACCATGGAGGTAAGATTTTTTAATCTACTTAAAGTACAAGCGTACGCACGCAGTTTATAAAAATATTATCTAAGTTAAAAATATAATAATCCTCAACAATTTTAATTTTTCATTTAATTCAGCCGTTTTTATTTATGTACGTATAATGTATATTGGATGTTCAAGTAATATACTTTTTAGCGTGAAAAAATGGAAAGAGAAAAGCATATTCGCGAATTAGAAGCTGAAGTTGCGCTACAGGTGGCGCGGGCAGAGACAATATCCGGTGCGCTTCAGGCCCTCGAGGAGCAAAGAAATATTGAAATGGCTACACTCGCTGAACAACATAAGGAAGAACTGGCAGCTGTGCAAAGTAATATTTATTATTTGTTTTTGTAAATATGGATGTATGTTGAACTGGAAAATATCACGTCACAGCTTTACTTTTTTCAGCTCTGTCATCAGAATTACAAAAGTTATTAGATGAAGCTTACGCATTATTGAGAGAAAAAGAAAACGAAAAAGATTCTCTGGGCAAAAGCATGACTGAAGAATTAACCAAAGTAAAGACAGAGTCAGAAAAAGCCCTCGTTGAGGCCAAAACAAAAATGGTAATCGCTCAGACTGAATTTGAAACTCAAATGTCTGTTTTAACGGCGAAGTTGCAGCTAGTTGAATCTAAGTTAGAAACTGAAAAGAAAAACATGGAACTTTTAAATAAAGATAATAGTCAAGTTGTTATCGATTTAAATTCCAAAGTGACACAGTTGCAGGCAATAGTGGACGATAAAACGTTGGAGTTAAATAAAGGTAATGAAATGAAATCACATGACATAGTATTTTCAGACTCAATTTCAATTTAAGTTGGCTTTATAACTGAAGTTTATTATATTACAGTCTTTTTTAACCACATTTATCTGTTATAGTGCTTGGTGCGAGCAAGGAACATGAGGTTATTTTTAATAAAGAAATTAGTAAATTAAAAATGGAGCTCAGCGCAAAAGTATTAGACCTGGAACAGTTACAGGAAATAAAAAATAAACAAGATGATCATTGCCAAATATTACAAGAAGAGATAACAAGAGTTAAAGATGAACTCTCTCGCAAAATAACAGAATATGAAAGTGTACTAAATGAAGCTTCGCAACAAGAAGAAAAGAACAAATCAGAAATAATACGACTTCAACAGGATTTAAATACTAAAACTAAAGAATACGAAAAACTATTAAATGAATCCAACAAAATCAAAATTAGCAATGAAAAGATTATAAATGATTATAAGCAAACCATTCATGAACGTGATAAAGAAATAATTAAATTAAAAGACGAATTTGAAGAAACAACTGCAAATTTCAATATTAAACATAGTAAAATTGCCGAAGAACACAAAAAAGAAATTGATAATCGTAATATTAAAATTGAGCAACTATTAAAAGAAATAGATAACCACAAGCAATTATTAGATAAAAACAAACTAGAAATGGATACATTGACAACACAATTTACTAATAACGTAGATGAGTTAAATGCCTTGAAAGAAGAGAATGCTAAATTGAAACAAACGTTAAACGAATTAAATAATTATAATAATACGTTAAAAACTAAAATATCTTCAATGGAATTGGATATAGGAGAATTAAAACGTCAATTAGAAAGTGCCAAAGAAAAATGTAATGAACTCCAGCAATCCAAAGATAAAGTAGAAAGTGAGTACATGAATCTCACGGGACAAACTACAGACTCGAACGAGCAGTTTAACAAACTTACTTTACATTTAAAAGAAACTGAAAAGGAGCTCCAGGAATTAAAAGATAAACACAGAGAAGTAGCTAATAATTGTGGTAGAGTTGAACAAGAACTGAAACAGAAATTATTTAAGTTACAAGAAGATTTTTCTGTAGAACGTTCGCAACTCTTACAATCTATAAACGAAAATGTTGAAAAATATAAAAATTCTGAGGTAAACCTCAAGGATATGGAAATTCATATTATTCAAGTAAATAATCGTATAAAAGAGATAGAGTCCGAAAATGACAAATTATTAGATGAAAACTCAATTCTAAAGCAGGAGATTGAAGCTCTAAAAATTAAGGAAAAAGACTTAGTACACGAGTTTGAAAGTTCTTGCAAGAAACTTGAAATAAATATAGATAAATATAAAGAAGAAATATCATTATTAAGAGCTGAGGGTACTTCATCAGAAGCCAAATTAATGGAGAAGGTAGATCAGTTGACTCAAGCTCAAAACGATCTCAACAACAAACTAGAGGAAGCTAATAAAAACGAGGATTCACTTCAAAAAATATTAGAAGATTTGACATCCCAAATGAG
>DWCF01003073.1:0-21037 GCA_018230265.1 Delias oraia | reverse complement strand
CCAAAAGAAAAATTTCTTCAATTGTGTGATGAAAATCTAGCTCTAAGAGCTAGTATTCAGGGTCTAAAAACCTTTTTTTTTAAATATATTCGTTAATATGATAGTGTTTTTTGAATAGCTGAACTGAAATGATTCGTAGACGAAAAGTATGAATTATTTACCCTTTAGTCCTTTAATACGGGCAAATCCAAGAAATGTATAGACCTCTCAAAGACCCTTTCAAATTAAGTTTCTGTCAGACATAGCGAAAAACATTGAATTGGAAATCTTTAAAAACGGCGGTTGTTCATGGGCGGCGGTGTTCTCTTACCACATAGGAGACCCACCTGCTCCGGTGTCCGCTATACTATATAAGAATATTGTACATACACAATTATAACTATATATAGTACCTACCATACACAGTGACTAGCTTATATATTTGTATTTTCTTAGTTTAATAGGTTTTTTTGTTTAATTACAAATAAAGTCTGAGTCAGTTATACAATAACATTTTATTTGTTCCCCAAGTTCACTGAACGATCAGACACGTCAATTAACGACTTAATCGAAGCGTGTGACAAGAAATAGAGTGGAGAGAAACACATTCACGAATCATTTAAATCTGTTGAAAAGCCATTCGCTTTAAGAAGAACAATCGTAAAGTACATGAGGCTTGTTAAAACGCATCTCATGGCCAATTTGTATCTTTTATAAGGTCTATTATAGAAAGATGTTGGTAACATTATGGAATATTGAACAGATGTTACGTCTCTCAATATCTTTTATCGCTTTTATCATGGAGAATATTCTGAGGGGTTGTTTGGATTGATACCTGCAGCTGAATTGCATAATCGAACATCCAGGCGGAATAGTTTCATTCGTATCACCTTGATGTTTTTCGTTCAAGAACGCTCCTCTCTGCGGAATCAGCTACGTGCAGAGATATTTCCAAATCAATGACTAAGAGACAAGAAAAAAAGCGTACATATCCCTAAAAGCACCTATGGCGATGCACCTGCAGCCCAGCAGAGACTGGGGATGTCTATGGCGTGTCTATCTATGGTTATGTCTATGGATGTCTGGCGGAGGACCGCTTATGCATGGAGAGCCTTCTACTCGTTTGCTTCCCAATTTTAATTAAAATAAATATAATTTAGTAATGTCATTAAAATTTATTTATTTATTTTATAGTATAGCGTACAACGGAGCAACACCGTCCTAGGACAATCGCGCCACACTCCGAGCATTGCTCGTGTTGCCGGCTTTTTACGTCACTAAATAAAATAAAATAAATGTAATTAAGTAAGTTTAAGTTAATATGATTAGACACATTTTTAGCAATTATGGCTAAGCACGTGCCAATAAGAATTTCACAATTGAGGTTATTTACAGGGGATAATTCTTACAAAACACTGACACACTGATTTCTTAACATCGACAATTTTAGATTGTAAGACTGGCAACGCAACCTCGGTCCTCCAAGGGCTAGGGGTGTCCATGGGCGGAGGACCGTTTTTCCTAGGTGAGTTTTCTGTTCATTTGCCACCGCTTCCATAAAAATAAAAGATTAAAATTTGACGTTTAGATTTTCATCTAAAAAGCTGAAGTTAGTGTTTGGACGTGTACATAAAGAATTTTTAAAAGAATTTCATAGAGATCACTCGCACCACATCACTCGCTCAGAGAGCTTCCGGTCCACTTGGAGTTCATGGTGCAGGGTTAGAGAATCTCGGACGACGCAGTAAAAACGCCGTTAAAAGTATTTGTATACAAACCAGATTTCACTTGTGATGAAATCTAACCCATTTTATATGAAATGTAAATTTAAAAAAAATACTTTTAATCATAACAAAGATTTTTCGATTATAGGTAATTTTATTAAAATAATGCTATATGTACAAAAAAAGATGCTTTGTTGCCGCAATCAGTGGACAAACTGGGCTAAATTTTTTATTCTATAGCGGACAACAGAGCAGGTGGATCTTCTATATGGTAAAAGAAAACCGCCGCCCATGGATAACCGCGCCATAGTCTGCGCATTGGTTGTGTTGTCGGCATTTATAAAGGGCCTCCGATACTCTCACTCGCTCTGCGAAACAGTACAAATAACGTTTCACGCTGAGTATTCTGTGACATTTTGAGCAAAAATCCATTGCTTTAAAAATTTTCTATTATATAAAAATTTTGTTAAACACATATTCGAGTAAACATAATGATATTTGTTATTCAACTCGTGGAAAATAGATTTTCTTGCTTTCCGAATGGCTAGCGTATTATTTACACGTAAATAAATGTGGGTAAGGAAACAAGCGCCAAACAATAGAAGAAACAGTGATTTTCCTCAACCTGACAGTAGACATATTGAAATTAGCACAACATATAATTAGCAATGAAAACAAAAACGCGGCAACAACTTTTACATGACGTCTTTAAACACATGAACTAGGACACATATTGGTGACATCGTATATTCAAGACTAAAATTTAAATCTTTTCACCCGTCGAAGAGCCATACTGAAGCATATGCGGACGCACAAATTGGGCCGGGTCGTCCGAAGTGATACCACGGGCTCATAGAATACTCAACGTGAAACAATATTTGTACTGTGTTTCGCTGAGTGGGTGAGGATATCAGAGGCACTTAAAAAGCCGCTTAAGTGGCGTAAAAAATCGGCAACACAACCAATGCGCGTACAATGGCGCGGTTATACATGGGTAACCAGTAGACCCACCTGCTCCGTTGTCCGCTATACTATAAAAAAACCAAATAGGTTCCTCTTTAGAAATACAATATTATTTTAAAGTATATATTATGAGTATTTTTATTTAAGAATTCATGGCTTCTAAAATAATATTATTACACCGTATGATGTATTAAGGCAGTTTTAAATTGTAATAAAGTTATTTTAGGGATTTTTTTTCACAAAAATAGTGTATATTTTTAAAAAAAGTTTGGTAATTAATTAAATTCACAAGATATTCTACATTAATGCATTTAGTTTTTACAACTTTGTTTTTTTTACAAACCCATATTACTTGGGGACTTTCAAAAAAGAGTGAAGCTTTCACTTAAAAGCCGACAACTCATCCGCGATCCCGTAAAGACTAGGTGAGCACATGGGCGGTGCACCGCTTATCCTAAGTGAGCCTCATACTCATTTACCACCGTTACCATTGAAAATAAATTCACTCAATTATTTGACATCGAATTTCCGCCTTTTTTACGTTTTCAAACGGTTATAAAAATTATAAATATATAATTTAATATAATTGTCGCTATCCAACGAAATCATTGCAGTCACAGTGACCAATTTCCAGCGCAACGACCCACAGCGAAATTGATTGAGATAACTTTTTCCGCGAACAACGATCCTATTTGCTACAGTCCCATTTATAACATCAAAGCCTCATACGTTTCTGTCGTGGCTAATAAGCAGGTGATAACAATTTTATAAGAAAACATTCGGAGCAGTATGATATGTGGGAATTTCGCTGAAACTAGATTTGGGACAACTTTTTATCGTTGATATGAAGTGTTTTTTAAAAAAATTGGAATTATATTCGTAGAAACGTTTGTTATTGGTATTTTTGGCGTGAACACTCGACATCAAGTTAAAACGATCTATCAAGAATTCTTTCCAGGCATGCAGCATGCAGGAATTGTTCTATGGTCAATCGCACCTCAATCCGCGCTTAGGTTGTGTTGATTTTTTACATCGCTTGAGCGATATAATATCACGGGCCTTCGACATTCTCATGCACTCAGCGAAGCTCTGTATACTGTTTCACGCTGGTGTTCTGTTAGCCAAGATATCACTTCACACGAACCGGCCCAATACATGCATCAACATATGCTTAAGCATAGCTCTCCCACGGCTAAGACAGAATTATGACAGTCGCCTGTCCACTATAATGGCCTTCCATAGACCAAAGATATTTTTTATGCTACAGAGGACAACGGAGTAGGTGAGTCTTCTATATGGTAATAGAACACCGCCGCTTATGAAAAACCGCGCCACAGTCCACGCATTGGTTGTGTTGCTTTCTTTTTACGACATTAAAGCGGCGTTTTTAAGGGCTTCCGATATCCTCACTCACTCTTTGAAACACAGTACAAGTACCGTTTCACGCTGAGTATTCTGTGAGCCCGTGGTATCAATTAGTAGGTCAGTATATGCTTCAGCATGGATCCCCCACGGGCATCTAATAAGTTTTTTTCAGATCTAGTATCGAAGCCGATACCTCTCGCATTGCGGTAGGCTTATGGCTTCTTATTGACAAGGCCCTTTAACGGCTTTTGTTGGACCCTTTTACTAATATAATAAGAATACTTTCAACTGATCAATGTGAAGATTTCATTTAAAATATTTGCTATGTTTTTTTATGTGTATTTGTATATGTATTTTGCTTTACGTTATGTATTAATAATAATTCTATCATTAATTTCTAACCAGGTAAAATATTATAGTGTAAATCAATTTATTTAATATAAAATAATTTCCTGATACAATTTTCTCTTTGAATAGTTTCATAAATCAGATTTAGTATGGCAATGTAAACGGACTTGGCGATTCAATAAAAGTGATTCATTTTAGTTGGAAAAGACGAATAGCTTCTACGTTTCTTTAAAATATAACGCTATTAATAAAATAACATATTAAATTTGAGTGGATATTTTAAAAATGTTGAAGAATAAAGATTTATTTTGGAATTTTAATAGTTAACAGACAATTAATATTTTTTCTTTTTGTCTCCCCAAGCCGGCATTATAATCGTTTTTGTTAATTTATTGTGCAAACATTACAATTGTTGGAAGGTTGTGGATTTTTAGAGCTTTGATATTGAACTGTATTTTTTAGTTTCTTTACTATTGTACTGGTGATTACTACATTGACTATTATAAATGGTCTTACAAATAGGGCAAGTCGAAATTGAAATTAAATAAGACCGTGTTTGAAATATTAACGATTTTATATTTGAAATGTCCTTAATATGATTATAAAAATAATATATAATGATTATATGTGATTTATGGAGAAATCTTGATAAATTAGAGGTATATTACATACTGTTATAGGTTTAACATACTAAATATGGCTCAATTAATATAAATAATTAATATTTATAAGTAAAAAGTACAAAAATGTATTTTTAGTTTATTATTTTATAGATATCAATTATATTTTGCCTTTTTATAATTAATAATTTTTATTTATTTTTGAGAAAATTACAGATTTATTATATCACAGTCACTGTGAAACATTTGAAACGTGGCTCAATCATCATGAATAAATGATGTATTTATGTAAAATGAACAGAAATCAAACTTATATGACACTAGTAACACATCATTTTCTGTTTCAAAATACTGTTATTTAGAGAAAGAAAGATAATTTGCCTAGAAATATAATTTATATATGTTAAGAGTGAGTATTTTTTTTTGGAAACGGTGGCAGACGAGCAGAAGGCTTACTCAGGGAAAGCTGTCCTCCGTCCATGGACACCCTTAGCCCTTCTAGAGGTTGCGATACAAGCCTTTATGAAATATGTACGCTATTTTCATGAAGATCCTTAAGTCATATTGGTTAGGAAATATCCCTACTGGCAGCTGTTTTCAAAGAGTGGGGTGCACGGCACAAAATGCTTTAAAAAACTATAATTATTGAGTTGTTTACTAAAAGAAACATCATAAAAAAACTCTACACATGTTTCAAGTTATTAAAGTTTTAAAATTCTCCTTTGGCGGAGATTTCAAACCAAACTTGTAAAAAGTACTGTTGAGGTGTGAAAGTTGTTCTTTGTTATAATTATTATAACTTGTATTTAGGTCACCTAAAACACTGTGTTTCTAGCCGTTACGCAATCCAGCTCAAACGGCGAGACTAATGTTTGTCCATTAATAACTTCGAATTAAGTGGGCCATGACCGCAAATAATATATTTATACGATGTTGACAACCCTTCGACTTGGTTTTATGTAATTCCAATCGGACTGTCTATACCAAATGAAGGATTTCTATAGGTATATATTTTTATGTAGGTCTCCTATATAGTAATACAACACCGTCGCCAATGGACTACCGCGCCACTGTCCACGATTTGATTGTATTGCCGCCTTTTTACATTGCTTTAGCGGCATAATTTCATGGATAAGTTCAATGGTTCAAAGGCGATCGTATTTAATTATATATCACGTCAGTTTAACAATTGTCAACTACAAAATATCAAAGTGACATACTGACAATTCTTGATTAATTATTTCAATTAAGAAACAGCACACAATTTTGTCTCACTAGATTTTGACAAGGGTTAGATAATTTCTAGATATCCTCAAGAGCGCGTCACTCAAACCTAACTAAACGGTTGTTAGGAAGGAGACCAAGATTTATTAGCGAACAAAGCGGCTCTTGTGCCAATAACTTTTATATTGAAAATTACATCAAAGGGGTAATTTTGTTAAGGTTTGTTAATAGCATTGAATTTATTTTGAGAATGTATATGTTAATTTTAGTATCAGTACTTATAGTAATAGAGACATTGGATCTTGAATGATTTAAATATACCAAATAGAACATTGTAAAAGGTTTTTGTGAATTATAGAAATGCAATTATGGTTAAAATTTTGAGTATATTACCTATAGGCCGTTATCAGTTGATGAAAACTCATGAAATTTTCCAATGTAAACAGGTATTTTTACGCGATATTTTATTCGGGACTCTTTTTTATATATTTAGACGTGGAAGTCCGTCAGTCTCAGATTTTAAGTAAAATTCTTAAAAGGAATGTAATAATCAAGGGCCTAATTTAGATTTATATTACATAGAGAGCAAATAAAAAGTAAGTCTGAGAGCCTCGTAGCTTAATGGTTGTAAAAGTGTACCATGAAGCGAGAGACTAAAATCCTAGTGCGGAAAATTATTAATTATAATTGAATTTATAATTTATTCGGTCTCTGGAAGGGCTTATTACTGTCGCATCCGTGTGAGAGCCAAGTTGAAGCACTATCTGGGCCGGCTCATCCTAAATGCTGACAGAATGATAAACAAGGACTGACTTGTACTGTATTGCGCAGAATGAGTAAGAATATCAGAGGCCCTTAAATGTAAAACTTAAGCGGCGTAAAAGGACGGCAATGCAACCGATGCGCGGACTTTGGCACGGTTGTTGTTGGCGTCAGTGTTCTCTTACCATATAGGAGATCCACCTGCTGCGTTGTCCAATCAAGCAAATAAATCATAGCAGGCAATTGTTACTATAAGCTTTAATATAACATTGGACGGTATAGTTTTTGTGAGCGAATGAATAAAAATTTAGAAAGTATTTTAAATTATAGATGAATGAAATTTTTTTTACTTTATACTCTATAGCATTCAAAAGATGCGTATTGTTAAAGATACAGGAAGGAATTTAACAAATTAGCACATATAAATTAAATGTAGTATACCTTTCTCCGTTTTGTTTTGGGATAGCTTTCACTTTCGGGTGATTTTTCTTCGGACGCACGGAAAGCTTATGCTTGGCAGCCGTAGAGTCCAGTAGTTCCACGTCGACATCCAGGTATTTATCGAGAAGAGACCTGGAGTGAATGGTATGAGTGAGAAGGAGATATCACCAACGTAGTATCGTGGCTTGGTAAGACATGTAGAATACGATACAGAAAATAAGCAAGGGACAAGCATGCAAAATTTACTTTAAAAAAATATATATTTAAAAAAGGTCTGTAGTGGGTATGTAATCTATGCTGTAGGTTGCAGAAAGCGTTTCATATGCTCTAAATAATAGTATAAAAATCTATTTAACCCATTGTAAGAGAAAGTTTATTGAAAAATCGCTTATCCGGTTATCCTTATAATTAATTTGTTTCATAGCCCTAAATCGATATAGACGAGTGAATTTTAATATTTTCTATCATAAAATATTACTTGAATTTTGGTTTAAATACAGATGTAATTTTAATCTTCATTTTTTGTAATATATTTATACATTTAAAAAATCCGGACTTCTGTCCTATATGTCATTTATTAAAGTTCTTTTCTATTTGCAGTTTGGCTCGAATCCTCCAATATTTCTTCCTGTGTGATTAAAGTGTGGGTTGCGACTGTATCGTGTTGCCATCAATCACTCAGTGTCACAGCAAGAACACTACAATGTCACGGCCTAACACTCAGAATTAGATATCCGGATTTTTTACATAAGAGCCAAATTAACAGAAAGCTCACTTGGGATAAGCAATCTGCCATCATCCACCAGAATTCGCATTCTTTATTCGTCGAGACTTTATGCACATTTGAGAAAAACAAACATATATTTGACCGACGACGCATCCGTGGCCAGCAACGGCTAGGTGTGTCCATGGGCGGAAGATAGCTATTCCCCGGTCCTTCTGCTCGTTTGTCTCCATTTTAATTGTTTTTTTTAAATAACAAAACCCGTTTCTTTTGGATTGAACCCAACACTGTATTATTATACATTTTATGAAATAATATATATGAGAAGATTGTGTAAGTATTATATTTTAATGTCAAAAGATCTATCACATAAAGTAGTCTCGATTTCATAATACGGTGTTTTATAATATGAAGCTTTGATGATCCTTTTACATTTAGTGGCTGCAAGGGAAATTTCTTAATCTTTCTTTTTCACCCGTGGCAGAGCCGTGCTGAAGCATATGCTGACGCACTACTTGGCCAGATCGTCCGAAATGATACCATGGGCTCACATTATACTCAGCGTGAAACGATACCTACTTGTACTATAAGGCAAAATGAGTGAGGATATCGGCCCTTAAAAATGCCGCTTAAGTGGCGTAAAAAACCGGCAACACAACCAATGCGCGGACTCTGGCGCGTATTGTTGTAGATGGGCGGCGGTGTTCTCTTACCACATAGGAGACCCATTTGCACCATTATACTGTTCAAAATCAGAGATTGTATTAAATGCCCGAAAAAACATTGCGAAATTCATGAAATTCTTATATTCAACAGTCTGAAATGTATGAATAAAATACTGTCCTATAAAAAAACAGAGGAAATATTCCATTTCCTTAGCTTATCGGTAATACTGAGACATATCTGTCTAATAAGGTCTAAACCATTAAGGTTGTAAAATTGTTAAAACAGATATGGATCCGAAGAGTTTTATGTCAGCTTAGCGTGATAGTACGGGAGCTAGCAACGTTTTTGAGAAAGAGCTTCAGTTAGGCCAGTTTGTAGATGTCATCCCTGTGATTATTCTGCACGTAACATGGTGTGGCTATTGTGTTTGCGTTCATAACTGCGCATCGTCTCTGTGCAGGTAAAATATCAATTTTTTAAACCATTTTAAGACGATTCTGTTGTACTTCATTATTTTTAGTGAACCTATTGCAACATACATTCATTAGTGCCAGACGCTATTGTTTGCCGTGCATGGATTAATTAAATTTTAATTTTTTTTTTAGTTTCCTATAATATAGTTTTCCTTTAACTTTAAGTAATTTGAAATGTCAGTCTATTTTCAATTTGACTGTGAATGTTTCATCCGATCTAAAATGCATTTTTCCGACTTTACTAGCTCCCGTATAAAAAGTTATCAAATATGATTATCAAAATAATACTGCATACACCGGATGTCCATAGGCGTGGTCAGTGAAGTCTTTAAATATTTGAATACCCTGCTAGCGCAATAAATCACCCATGTAAACGCCATTCAAGTTAGATCGGTAACATGGAAAATTTCAGCTATTTCAGGCTGGCCCAGAAAGCGTGTGACACCATTTCTATTACCCTGTGTCATTGTGTCGATTTCTTTATACATGTTCAACACGTTTTGGTCTTGTCAAAATTCAATTTAACATGTCTGCTCCGTGTTCTGATTTTCGTAAAATAACACGGGTTTTTCTTTATTAACATTTATATGTTTTTGGTTTTATCTTTATTACTTTAAATATATCGTAAATTGTTTTACACGGCATTAGAACTAAAAACTATAAATATATCTACTGTTTTAGTAGGTTTTTGTTTTTTATAGTATAGCGGACAACTTAGAAGGTGGGTCTCCTATATGGTAAGAGAGCATCGCCGCCCGAGGGCAGCCGCGCTACAGTCGGCGCATTGCTTCTAATATGCTCACTCACTCACCGAAACACAGTATGAGTACCGTTTCACGCTGAGTATTCTGTGAGACCGTGGTATCACTTCAAATAATCCGGCCCAATTATTGCATCCGCATATGCTTCAGCATGAGTCTCCCACGGGTTGGAAAAGTTTTGAAAGTCAAGGCTTATAAAATCTTTTAATAATATTTTTTATTGCATAGAGGACAACAGATCATTTGGATCTATATTGTAAGAAATTACTTCCGCCTATTAATAACAGCGTCAAGTCCGTGTTTAGGTTGTGTTACCGATTTTTTACACCACTCAAGCGGTATAATTTAACGGGCCTCTTATTGTCATTCACCCATCACAACTACAAGTAGTGTTCCACACTGATATTCTGTGAGCCTGTGGTATCATTTTCAGCATTTTATGAACCGGCCAAATTAGTAGCATTAGCATGACTCTTCCACGAGTGCGAAAATTTTAAGACACTCACCCAGTCACTGTCAGGCATTTCCAAAGACTGAATATATTTTAAATTTTTATTCGGATCGGGTATCGAACCTGATATCTCTGACTTCGTGGTGGGCTCATAAGACCACTTAGCTAAGAGGCTATGTAAACTTAAATTGTATTATATTTAGAGTGCACTGGCTAAAAGGAAAACCCGTATACTTTAGCAAAGAGCTTCGCAATTACTATCTGTACGGTTAAGTGATGCGATTCATCTCTGAACAAGAGTTTCTTAGAACGCGCTGGCCGTATTCCAGACTTCAATAGGTTGCCGATCATTTTTAAACCAGATAAAAAAACCATTAAAATTAATCTTTCTTTTTTAATATAAATCAATTAACCTGGTTTATATTTAAAGAAATGCATATATAGTCACTTGTACTAACGCTATGTAATATAGTTATTTTTATATATTTGAAATTTTTGACTGTGTATCCTACGTGGGTTTTTTCTAGTTTGCCGTCCTATTTTCATAAAAAATGTAAACTTCAAAAATCAAGAACGAATTATTAAGGTATTTTATGGTATATAATATATATAAACTATTATTATTTTAATGGTATAGCGGACAACGGAGTAGGTGGGTTTCCTATATGGTTAGAGAACATCGCCGTCCATCGACATCGACAACCGCGCCACTCGCCACTCATTGGTTGTGTTGCTGGCTTTTTACGCCACTTAAGAGGCATCTTATAAGGGCCTCCGATATTTTCATTCACTCAACGAAACACAGTAGAAGCACCGCTTTAAGTACAACTACCATTTCACACTGAATAAGTGTGAGCCCGTGGTATCACTTCTGACGAGCCGGTCCAATTAGTACATTTTTTGATTGTATTTAAATTGATATTTTGTATTTAAATAAAGACTGTGTTACTTGCACCTTATTTCCTTCTATAATCATATAACTACAATAAAAAAAACTAATCAATAATTTACTAAATGCCATGGTATATCAGTAAACAATATTTATGAACTATATAACTAATATAATAGTAATTATTTAATTTATGAAACAGTTTGATGGTATTAGAAATAGTTTTTTTCTCCTTGTGTAATACATACCAGTAGGAAATATATTTAAATCGAATGATTCACACTAATTTTATCGAAAAAGAATGTCAACAGGTGCCGCCTTTGGCACTTCACATAAAATGAGATAAAATATATTAAAAGAGATGATTTCAGTGGAATAACTTGATATATTATGAAAAAATCACGATAAAAAAAATTACGATACACTTTCTATAGAAATGATTGATTAGGAGAAATACGCTAATATATATCAGGTTTAATTTTTATGCGTAGTCAACTTTAGAGGCTTTTTAGCGGAATAATCTGTTTTTAATAACTAAAACATATATATACAGATATTAAATGTTAATATTAGCTTATTTATTTACAAATATATATGTTAATATAACTTATCTAAACTACATACTAAAAGGAAACTCAATAATTTTTATTGTCTTTATTGAATAAAACGCTTTGAATATTACAATGACAATTACAATACAACAATAGTATATTATACAAGGCAGGCAACGCATCCGCGGCCGTCCAACGGCTAGGGGTGTCCATGGACAAAAAACCGATTATGCTAGATGACCAACCTGTTCGTTTGCCACCGTTTCCATAAAGAAAAGCGGAAAATTTACTGACAATAACGAATTATTTAAATGTCACAATCATAAACAATTCAATGATATATGTAATGTTTTCTTAAATATTATCACAATATATAACGATCACAACGCATAGAGGCGAACGCGGGTTCTATCAAAACCTTTATCTGGGTTATATTAATATACACAAGGCTCGAAAAACTTCACAATTAACGATCGTTTTATGCCTTCCGATCATAGTAGCGAAAGCATTGAACCACTTCGTAATGATCAATTTCAGTAATAGTACATTTTATATGTGGGCACGCTAAATACGTAATCTAGGGACGGGCCTCGTGGCTGGAAGAAATGATTGTCGTATCTATATACACGTCCCTTGTACCTGTATAAATAATATACTTCAATTTATTAACAACAATGATTACATGGTTAATCATTTAATGATTGCTTTAGTAGACATTAATGATGTCATTTAATGATTGTTATTAATGAAATGAGAGGAGTGAGTTTTATTTTATTTTTATTTTTTATTCTATAGCGGACAACGGAGCAGGTGGGTTTCCTAACAACCGCGCCACAGTCCGCGCAGTGGTTAAATTGCCGGCTTTTTATGCCGTAAGCGGCACTTTTAAGGACCTCCCATATCCTCACTCACTTTGCGAAACATCGTTTCACACTGAGTATTCTGTGAGCCCGTGGTATCACTTTGGTCAAGCCGATCCAATTAGTGCGTCAGCATATGCTTCAGCATGGCTCTACCACGGGTCAAAAAAGGAATATATATTCTATAAGGTGAGGCTGCTCTATCATATCTGCATTATATATTATAACGAAGACTAAACTAGAAAATATGTTCCGAGGGCAATGACCTTTCTAAATATATGCGCTATCGTTGTCCAGTGCATCGCAACCGCAATAAAACCCAAAGTTTAACGTTCATCCTAGTTCCACATTTAACCATTCTGTTAGTTGTAACTCTTGAGGATCGCTTTCCCATGTTATCAAACACAAAGTCTTCAAGAAATCTAATATTCAGTTACAAAAACACTATTTAAGTATGTAATCACATATTTCCAGACATTGATAAAAACCAACAGGGTTTAGATGTTGTGCTTACCCGCCATCTTTGAAATTGATTATTATAAATATGTAAATACTAGAACTTGTACACAAATAAAAATCTTATTGCTTTATGTCAATCTATTTAAACCGGGTAACAAACATTGATAAAAACCTACAGGGTTTAGATGTCGTGCTTACCCGCCATTTTTGAAATTGATTATTATAAATACATATAGAAATAGAAATAATTTTTCTAACAAAATGAAGCAAAATAAATGAAAATAACTCAGACTAACTTTATTATAATGTTCTCAATGTTTTGTTTGTTAAGGTAATGGTGATATTAATTTTAAAAAAGTTAATAGGAGTCAGTAAAATGTATTCACAGAGTGATTAACAAAAGCCGAACATATTGCCCAATGTAGCAGCCATGTTGGATACACATTTACGATCACAAATGAGGACATATTGTGCAAAGCGATTTAATATACCAAATATACTCACTTGGAACCAAGGGCAGCTTTCGTGTCAAGAACCTCGACAATATCCCCAGCCTTCACGGAGACCTCGTCATCTGTCACCGCGGTATAATCGCTCGTTGCAACCACAACGTCGTCAACCTTTAACAAGGGAAACATAGATCAATAGCTCATTCTGGCAACGCACCGGCGATCCAGCAGAGACTAGAGCAGGATAGGCGAACTAATGGCATGCGACACATTATTTTTGGAACATCGCCAATAATAAAACATGTGAAAAAAATGAACGTGTTGAAACAAGCGAAAGTTCGATACATTTTCGGATAAAATTTATTATTATTTTGCAAATAATCAGAAAGTCAAAATTATTTGATGACACGTTCATGACTCTAATTTTTTTTATATAAAATGGCCCGTTGATGTAAAAAGATTCGCCTACCGTGGGTTAGAACGTAAATTGGCGGAGGTCAACTTATCCTTTAAGAGCCTCCTGCTAGTTTACCCAAATTTTCATTAAAAAGTCATATAAATTATACCACTAATTGAAAATTGGTGGAAGTAAGAATGTAAATTTTATGGAAATATGTATTTTAATGGCATTTCGTAGATTTTTTTGCGGTGAACATTAATTATTTACGTAGAGCTATAAAAAATATGTTTATAGATTTTGAATTCTACCTGATATGCGCACAAAATTTCATAAAAATCAATTGAGTCGTTTTGAATGAGATGATAGCGAGAATTTTTATATTATTTAATTTTTATTTAATTTTATTTTATTAGATAGCATAAGTTCATAGAGTTGAGTTCGTATAAAATATAACATATAGGCGGAGGATCGCTTAACCTAAGAGGGCCACCTTCTCGTTTCCCACCGTTTCCATGAACAAAATTTAAAAAAAATTGTGTAATGAAATCTTGTAATCTAAAGCTTCAAAGACGTATTAGAGACAATTTGGTTATTAAAAAGTTTTAGTAACAATTGTTTATAGATAAAGAACATTTGGTTAATGGCCTCATTCATTACCTTTGGTGGACTTTTACTGCAGGTAGAACGTGATCTTGTTGAAGATCTTGACTGATACCGTTTATAGCTTGGCGTGTAGTCATAACTATGAATTCTGTTCCTTGTGGTTTCGCGATCCAAATTCGAACTACTATATCTACGACCCCATCCACCTAATCTCGTTATAATTTGGCTGTTACTTATGTTACAATATCCGTTATAATTTTGTAGGTCATCATCCTTTTCATCTGCTATAGGACAGCTGTACATGCTGAATCGATGGGCGGTCGGTTTACTCAAATTAAGCGCAGAGAAGACATGCAAGGGCTCAAAGTATTTTATCCCATTCTCATCAAGTACTGTGTACGCAATTTCACCGGTTAGAACTGCTCTACTTGCCTCGCGTGGTACAACTGCTTGTAATCCTCGTTTCATGATTAATAGAGCACCAGAACTCTTCTTGCGTTTAAATAGAAAATCTTCCATCGCCAGACTGTTTTCTGGCTGTAACAAACTTAATGGTACATCATCAGACGTCATTAACGGTGCATCTTCTGGTATAATCATAAGTGCAGCACTTTCACGTACTAACTCTCTTAGTTTTGGATCCGTACGCGCTGATTCAGGACTCTTTTCTAGAAGAACAAGAGTATTTTTTAATTCCGGTGTTTGTTCGGCTAGTTTTCGCATAACAGTCAGTCTTTTTAATATATTCATACTTATATCATCACTTGCTATTTGAGATAAGCTTATGTCGTCGTTCATTACTGATAACAAGTGTTTAGCGACATCACTCATTCCTAATACACGAGCAAGACCTACCGATTGCATTATCAATTCTTTCAATTCTTTCTGTTCTGGATCACTTGTTTTAAGCATATCTATAAGTGCTTGGCTGCTAGTATCTTGTACAGCAGAAACAATAGCTTTTTGCAAAGATTCAACAGCATCCTGATCTGATTTTACAAAAGAAACCATTTCTGAAATATGTCCCAGCACGTGCTGTAGTATACTCGAGTCGTTTTTAGTAATGTTTTTAAAAGCTGGACCTAAAATTTCATTTTCGCTTTTAAATAAATCACTAAACTTATCCACAATTTCTTTTTCTGTGAAAGAATGAGTTTCTGATGCACGATTAATTGCTATTTTAATTAATTCTAGTTTAGGTTGCGTTGTGTTCTCCAATATTTCATCACACAGCATTTCTTTATCATCCTCCTTTTGGAGAATATTATACATGGCGGTAACGAAATCTTCATCAATAGTTTTGCCAAGAATAGTATCGATAGATTTTAAAATGTTTTGATATTTTTCCTTGCTATTATTATTATTCACATCGTGAAACTGTTCTGCAGTGACTAAAGCAGCTAAAACAGCAGCGGCAATTGAATTTTTTACATTTTCTTCGTGAGCTTTGTTTTTATTTTCATTATCTTGTTCATCTTGTGTAATCTCATGGGATCTTTTGTGAACTTTTTCCTGTTTATTAGTAATACTTTTGTTAGATGTTTGTCCTATTTCTGTCTTGAGATGAATACTCATTTCTATAATAGATTTAATCACATCCATTAATTGATTTGCTACGGTATCTTTAAGACCAAAATCCATTACAAATTCTTTCAAAGCTTCCGCATTTTTGGTTTCATTTAATACAACATTTATTGCAGGTAATTCTGCAGGAACCTGTCTTCCAATGGACATACCAGCTTCAGATAATTGTCTTAACATTTTAGTATCAATTGTTAGCTCTCCCTTTGTTGAAGTAGTGTCATTCGGGTTTGTCTTAACTTTCAAAAGTTTTAGTTCTTCAGGGGTTACTAAAAAACTTTGTACTGAAAATTCTAAACCTTCATCACCTTCAACTAAATCAGGAGCTACAAACTTTAGGCCTTCGGGTGTTTGTACAATTTGTCCAGGAACGAATGTTACTCCATTGTTATCATTTTCTATGACTCTTCCAGGAACAAAACGAGGACCTTCATCTGTGTCTACAACTTGACCTGGTACAAATCTAGATCCTTCATCTGTTGATATAACTTGACCTGGAATGAAAGTAGGTCCAGCTTTGGTTTCTATAATTTGTCCCGGCACAAAGCGAGGACCATCAATTGTATGAATGGTTTGTCCTGGTACAAATTTAGGACCGCTTTTCGTATTTACCACTTGACCAGGAACAAATTTTGGCCCATCAGTTGTGTCAACAACTTGTCCCGGCACAAACTGCTCTCCGTTTTCAGTAAAAACTATTTGACCTGGTACAAATATACCTTCTATCATTGTTCCGGGCACAAATCGTGATTCACCAACGTCATTTTTAACCAAGCGCCCAGGCACTACTTTCCCTTCATTTTTTGGCACTTTTGATCCGGGATAAAATTCAATCCCTTTTGATGTTTGGATCATATGACCAAATACATACAATGACTCTTCAGATACTGAACAAGTTTTAATATTTATAGGTAATCCAACAGGCATGCTATCAGAGAATTGTACATCATCAATTGACTTTGCTATTGAAAACTCAACATGACCGTTCGCTTGAGTTATAGTTTTTCCAGGAACAAATTTTGCTCCGTTATTTGTATGCATTACTTGACCTTCTAGAAATTTGGGTCCATCGGACGTATCAACATTCACTCCAGGAATAAATTTCAAACCAGATTGATCTGCTTTAGATACACCCGGAACAAAACATGCTTCTCCATTTACTGTTACAGTTTGACCGGGTATAAATTTGAGACCATTTGGCGTAGCCAAAGTTGCTCCAGGCACAAAATGTATTTCATTATCTTGATTTATTACTTGACCTGGAACAAACTGCCATTCATTATCAATCTTAGTATTCTGTCCAGGTGTAAATACAATTTCACCATTCTCTGTAGAAGTTTGTCCAGGGATAAATTGAACTCCATCAGGCGTAGAGATCGTCTGACCCGGCACAAATACCTCTTCAGGACCTGTATTTATGACTTTACCGGGAACAAATTTAAAACCATCTTCAGATAGAACTGTTTGCCCTTCTGTGAAGCGGTAGCAATCATCTTTATTTTTTAGTATTTGACCACAAACAAATTGATCACCCCCAGCTGTAGGAAGAACTTGGCCAGCGAGAAAAACAGACTCGTTGTTTGCATTTTGAACAATATGGCCCGGAATGAGACTTACACCTTGCGGTGTATTTACGCTAAGACCTGGTACAAAAACTGGGCCACTCGGTGTTTCAACTGTTTGTCCTGCTACAAACATAGCTCCTTGAGGTGTAGTCACATATTGCCCAGGTACAAATTTCTTTGCTTTGTTAATGTCAAGGGTTAAGCCTGGGACTTTAGCTACTTTTTCTCTTTTACCCTTTTTAATATTTTTCACAATTTCAGGCAGGTCTTCAATGTTCGGTATCATATAGATTTTATTTGATTCCAACATTTTTTCAGTAATATTTGAAGTTTCATTCAACCGCTCTTGTGATATTTCTCTGACGGCGTTAATAATCTCTTCAGTGGGTCGAGTTTTTATTGATTTCAATGGATTAACACAAGGCACATTTTCAAGAGGGATTGAAGTTTCAGCTATATTATTATCAACTTGATAGATTTCAGCTTCACAATGATACGGTGTAATTTGTAAAGGTGTTGGCAATATATTTATTTTAGGACTCAAACTACCCTCATTAACATTTTTCTCAAGTAAATCCCAATCAAACGATTCAATTAACGGGTACACATCATCTCTCCAATCACCACTGCACATAATCATACTTGACTTGGAACGCATGTGTTCTAAATCAAAATTATTGTAATTATAACTTTTAAGATCATGTTTGTCATGCCTCACTTCTAATTTAGCTTTTTTCGCTAATCGATCCTGTTTGAGCTTTTCCTCTTCTATTTCTTGCACTTCAGCTAACTTTTCTTTATTTTCAAATATTTTCTTCATCGAGGACAAAGCGGCTGCGCGTTTTCTCTTTTTCTTCTTTTCATCTAGTTCCTCTTTTTCTCGTTGTCTTAGCACATCCGCATTCGGTCCTTCTCCTTCAAACATCTCCACGTCCTCTGAAAAATCTTTAAAATCCATTGATACATTTCTACCCTGTTTCGTTTTAATTAACACAGTGTCCGAATCTTTTGCAAGCATAACATCTCTAACATCACCATCACGCACAGCTGCTTCCATTCGCGAACAAAACACAAGGCTACATCTTCTCTCATCGACAGTGTACACATACTTCTTATCTTCAGTTACGTGTTTCATCGATAGCATTTCCATGAGCGCTTTTTGAGCTTCCGTAGAACCGTCCAACACGGGGAATATATATCTGTAGCCAGGTAAGAGATCATGTTTTCTATTTCCATAGTTAATTTCAGGTACGTAGTGATGTGGTCCGAGCTCCCCGGAGACATTTGTTATTTTGCATTTGGTTTTACCACTTCTGGAAGCCAAAAGTACTGGAATGTAGTGATGCGACGGCAGCCCATAGGACTTCCCTGTAATTCTACAGCAACGCTTTGCATCCGCTGGTGATATAGGCGCAAGAAGTGGAAAGTAATTAGGCTTCGGCAGCCCTCTACTTCTACCGGTTATTCGACAAAACGACATTTTTATTCGCAGCTATTCATAATATTATCGTTTATTGTTTACAAACACTATAGCTGCAGGCTATGAATAAAGAATTAATAAATTCACGATGTATTTGACCGCACGCGAATGAACGTATGTTTTGGTTGACTGACGACAAGCGACTGGCGAGCGCCGACGTTCTTCAGAGCTTTACGTTGCGCGGGCGCATTGAATGCTCACCTTTGGGGAGGCAAACGGTGTGCCGTATATTTGTGTTCCGGTAAAATTCTATTTTTAACGTATCATATAAGTACGAAAATTACAGTTACATATAAATATATCCATAAAACTACGTTTCGTTGCCCCATTTGAATATATTATTGCAAGTTATTTATTGAATACTAGTTATAAATACATCTGTGAAATATTTGTGATTCATAGTAGCCATAAAGAGAATAAATTTCTACATACGTAGGTTTATATTTTAAGAAGACAAAAGGACGAAAATATATTTTCTCTTTGAATGTAAAATAATATAAAATGAAACATTTACGAGCGAGATAATTTATTTTCATTACACAAAGGATGCAAAAGAAAATTAAAATATAAATTATTACCTTTCGTGATGGTTTTTAAGTACCTACATCTTGTATTAATTAAACCTCTACTTAATTACAGAGTGATTACGCGTATAAACAAAAATAGAGTTTATTTGTATGAACGAGTTAAATTAAGAGTAATATTTTTAATTTATTGTTGTTTTTTATAATATAGTGGACAACGGAGCTGATGGGTCTCCTATATTATAAAATATTATTATTATCATAATAAGAGAACACCGACGCCCATACCCAACCGCACTGCAGTCCGCGCATTGTTTGTGTTGCTGGCTCTTTACGGCATGTTTAAGGCATGCGATATCCTCACTCACTCAGCGAAACACAGTATAAACACAACTTCAAAGTAGGTATAATTAAAATTTCACGCTGAGTGAATATTCTGTGAGCCCGTGGTATCATTTCGGACGAGCCAGCCCAATTAGTGCATCAGCATATGCTTCAGCATGGCTCTCCCATGGGTGCAAAAGCTTAAGCATATTAATAAGAACTAAAGCAGTAACATTAAAACGTTATTCAACTAAATTCCAGTAAATTTCTCAACACCAATTTAGCGACTATAAATAATTCAGCTGAAGGTTTCACAAACGCGAAGCCGACCTGTCGCCTGTCACAAAACTAACACGCTGAGCTTCCGCCGTCAAACGGTTGACGACCCCGCAAAATTATATTACCCGTGAAAAAGAGCTCAGCCGGTTTTGATGTGTAACCTTGCAAACATACATATTTAGTTTAGAATATCTATTTCTGCGATTCAAATAACAATGTAATGCTAGTCTGAATTTATGAAGGTTGTAAACTTGAAGGATTAAATAATAATAATAATTTAATTAGTTAATAATAATTAAACTCGGAAAACGCTGGATGCAGGTCGCCTCCGACAGGTATTCATGGAAGTCCAATGGGGACGCCTATGTCCCGCAGTGGACCCTTTTACGGCTGAAATTATGAAACTTGAAAATTCATTCGGGGTGGATCAGCTGGTCTGATACATCAGACCAGACCAGAGATATATCTCTTTCCCAAGAGGCAGACAAATACCAATCTTTTCTTTAAATATCAATTGTGGAGATAGAGCGTCGATAGGTAGGTGAAAGCGGATGAGAATTTTGCGAAGTTGC